>JAJOOF010013232.1:0-36034 GCA_029582545.1 Solanum lignicaule
ATATCTTTTTTATTTTTTTCAACATTGGATCCCCCCCCCCCCCCACACAAAAAAAAAAAACTAAAAAGAAGTTTGTCAAGCAGCAAGGGGAAAAAAGAGGAATATAAGCTAGTTTTTTTCTGGTGGAATCATCTGTACTAGGTAAACCAGGACATTGAGACACTTGACTGACAGGTGATGGAACAAGACTGACAGATGAACTCAGTAGTGATGCTAAGGCAGTTGGAGCTACCACTACGCAAACCAGGACGGCATGAAAGCAACTACATTGAGGATGAGTAACATCTACAAGGTTGTCTTTTTAGTGTAAAGAGAAAATTCCTAGACCAGTAGTTCAGCCATCCTGTCAGTTTGTGCATTTTAGTAACAACTATTTGGTGTACAACTAGATAAATACTTCTGAATTATCAAAACAAAAAAACAGGAACAAGAAGGCATGTATTCTCATCAAACTTTGATCTAGCAGCAAAATTCATGTCGAGGAAAATAACTACCACATCAAAGAAGCTTGTAGCTTCATAAGAATGCAGAGATGCCAGTTGATTTAAATACTGAACAGTTCAAAATATTATGTTTCCACTTACAGCAAGGATGATTAGCAACAATATAATCAACAAACAGGTGAAAGATAGGTTACAGGCCCTTACTGTTTGCAAGCTATTCAAATTTCCTTTCATTTTGAGGGTATCAGCATCTCGATCCAACTGTTGCTTCCAATCAGATAAAAGAACTTCATCCTGCAATAGCCATAGCCACTCATCAGCTATGCAAGACAGTAAGAACACCAGAAATTATTATTTTTTAAAAAAAATTGAAAACAGACCTGTGGCATGTGAATGGTCACTTTGTTGGGGAAAAGCTTTGTCAGAAGTTTAGTTGTCTTGGTAACTTCCTTTCCCCTGTCATGCAACTTCCCAAAACTATCCTGAGGTCAACAAATTCGATTTCTATAAGCCAGTAGTTTAAGTTGTAAGGGAAAAAAAGTCCAAGTAAGAGTGACATTGGCACAAGGAACGGATTACATCCAGACAAGAGGAAACCACTCGAACTGCCAGGCTTAGGGTTGCCAGATTCCAATGATTTCAGATGTAATAACTTAATGAAGTTGGTGAAAAGAAAAAACCACCTTAAATAAGAAGGAAAAGAATGACAATCAAAGACGAATTGGCAGGCCTGACCATAAAAGGAAATAAAGATGTGTATTAAGTCTGTATTGAAGGCCATCTGCAGAAGATCACTTGTGTGATGCAAGAAATATAACATAGTATTGTGAACTCACACTATGGGTACTACTGTTTCCCCTAAACTACAACCCACCCCCACCCACCCACCCGGTTCCTAAGCAAGAGGAAGAAAAAGAAACAACGAGAAAAAATAGATACAATAAAGCCATGGTTTCCAATTGGCATCATCTTGAATAAAATACACGCACAAAGAAAAGGATAAATTTAAGGAACAGCATACTCTACCCAGGATCATTCATCATAAAGAGAGCTGGAAGATAGTACTTGTTTGTATTTGGTGGACAATATGGGAAGAGAGAAATCAAATATGTTTTGAAAATAAGTCTATCAACATTCAGAAGATAAAATTGAAGGGTTTGGTGTTGTTTTATTTTTAGTGTAAAAAGGAAAGTATTTAGAAGATGATGAATCTACTTCTGATATTTCAGAATCCTTGTGAGATGACAAAGGAATAGGAGCGTTCTTTCTGCATCCCACCTTGTAATTATGGGAGACTACATAGTTTCTTGGTGTAGCTAAATTTTATATATACAAATATGTTACCTTTCTCAAAAAAAATTACAGAATAAAAGATTGAGAGAATGTACCGGGAACGCCAAATCGAGCAAAGCAGTTTGATTGCTGCCAAATTTGGTGAAGAGTAATCCCCCAGGATGTGACTACAGCGAGCAGATCGGGAAAAAATTAGACCTTATTCCAACTAATAAATAGCTAACACAAAGATTGACAAGTTTAAAAGAAAAGTTAAAGCCCACACATAATATATCTCCTCTAGAGGAGAAGAAAAAGAGCAAGAAAGCAAAAAGTCTGATAAGACAGCTAAAAATTACAAAATGATATCATAAGGAACTTTTGAAAACTATTTTGCATTGTATCTGCATGTTTAATAACAAAGCATATGATAAAGCAAAAGTTAGGCATTCAATAATCTCTCTTTTTATAATCCCATTTGGAGCTCTGCAATCATGCTAAAACTTTCTTAGTCACTCAAACCTCTCTGCCTGTTCTCTTTTACGAGAAAACCTGCCTTTGTCGCAAAAGCATGAAAGCAACTAACTTGTCTGCTTGTCTTTTGGATCATCACACCCTTGGCATTTCTTTGGACACAGTTTTTTTTAACTCAGACTAATCATGAACCAGATTAGTGGTCTGATGACTGGGTCAACAGCAGCCAAACTACAAGTTAGGAGTTGACCACAACCAAAAGATACATCTCTTGCTTCCTTATCCCTCACCTCTAGAACCTTTGCACCTATGACTTCTTTAATCAATAAACTTAATCCGGAAGAGATTCACACCAGAGGGCTCTTAACACACAGCATGCGCAAACCCAAAACAAAATCAATTGTATACCACTACATTTGACAACCTGGAAAGCAAATATACCTTTTCCTTGCGGTTATCTGTATGTGCATGAGATCCAATAACAACAATGTTACCAGGAAGCTTTTCAAGCCGACTTTTAAAAGTTGCATATGATTCTGAACTCCCTGCCATAGATTTCTCAGCATCTTTCATAAATAAAATGAAGGGAGAGTTTCTGCTCTCGCTGAACACAACCTTACATACAGAAAGAAATTTATAGAGATTATTAGGACCTCAGAATAACCAGAAAAAATTAACAAAAGTCCAATAGCATTAGTTCTCAAAGTAATCGTAAGGATCAAACCTCAAACAATGTGCCAATGAGTAATTTGTCCAGATCATCAGCACCTGTGGCTTCCAAGCGTAGTTCACTGGCTGAGAGAGAGAAAGAGATGACAAATAGCAAAGAAAACTAACTTCAGCATTACTGAACTTGACAAATTAAAGGAAAAAGAAAGTAAGATAAGGTGGGCAATACCCTTGCAAAAGAATCCATGACCATCATCACAAAGACCCCCAAAGTTAACCCCGTCTGGTATAGGCTTATCAAACCTTACACCAATTTTTGATAATGCATTATCTTCAAAAGGCAACACAATCTTCCCTCGAGTCCCAAAAGTTGGCCCCCTAATAATTCGGACCAAGATAGACAAGGTTAAATAAAACAGTTTTAAATTGTATTGTATCTGAAGCGTAGGCACTGTTGCAGAATAAAATACATACTGGCATGACTAGTTTACAATCAATAATATGAAGAAAGTTAAGGACTACAATCCAAAATCTCAAAATCAACATTAAAATAAGGAGGATAAAAAAGAAGCATTGTCTTGTCTCAAAAAAAAATGAAGCATTATATAAATTTTTATCTTTAAAAGGTTGCCACAGCTAAAACAGGAGGAAGAAGTGATTATATGCTTCCATAATGGAAGTCCATATGAAATCAAATTATCGAGAAAGCATTGAGATTCAAGTGAAACATAAAGTTAACAACAACAAAAGGCAACAAAACAAAGTTGCAAGTAAAGCATGCACATATATGGGCATGGCCAGTCCCAGAACAAAAATCAATCAAACAGCACCAATTCGAAAGCTCCGAAAATTGAAGAAAAAAACAGATATAAAAGTCAGTAATACATTTGGGAATGGCACTGAATTCGATCAATTCATGCAAGTTGCAAGCCTAATGTTACCTTCAAACATATTGCTAGAACAAAATTGCCTTCAATTTCACTGGTAACCCATTGATAAAACAGACTTGCCACCTATCACTTACATCTTAACATTTATATTTAGAAATTCTTTTAGTTGAATCACTGTTCTTGCAAAAGCCTCCCATGGGTCATGCAGTTAAGAAAATAAATCAAACTGAATCTAGTCTACCCCTTTTCTTCTCCCCATCTTCTTTGTGTCATATAACTATCCCTTAACAGGAAAATACATGCAATCTCACTATTATGTATCCACACAAAATTCCCACTTCAAGTACTGTTAAAACTTCCAAATTGATCCAGATAAAGCTGTAAAATAGTATGAGCTGATCTTTCTGACATATTCTTATTGGTAGAACGCAAACGACTGTACTACAACATGATCACTAGTCTGGCTTGCTGATAACAAAAAAAAGAAAGTAGAATTCCTTTATGATTCTAGAATCTAAACTAAATAGATAAGAAATCCATTTGCAGATACATTTAAGAATCAAAGAAAATTGGAGAAAAGACCATTTCCCCCGTATTCCATATACATCATATCTACAAAATATGGCAGTTACGAGTCGAGAGGCAGATCTAGGACTTCAATTTCACGTGTTCAATCTTCAAGATTATGGGTTCAAAATCTAACGTTTGTTGAAATTTTATTATTTTTCACACATATTTATACCCCAGATATTGGGTTCAGTTGAACCATAGCTCTAAGATACATCCACCACTGGTTACAACTTACACGACCATCACAGGCCAAGCACCACTGGACCAAGCTTCTTAAAGAGAATAACAAAATCACCACTATTAATAAATTGAGTCTCCAAATAGGTTATAAGGGATTTCTGAACTTGATCGCCTCTACAGATTATTTTATATTCATTATGAACATCCTTACAGCAAGTTCAAAACTCTTACACTTCCAATTCCTTCATATTATTTAATTGGACTCATTAAAGTGCCTGTAACTCAAATACTTTCCTAGTTTCTCTGGCAGAATGGTGGTACAATGAGGAAATTTATAGAGAAAAGTGGAAGCAGAAAACCTGCTTCCCAGGGGCTCATAGTAAATAAAATAAATTTAGCACATTAAACTTTCATTCAAAATGTGTCTGAATCTAATTAAATGAGCAAAAATTAAGCCACTTAAAAAGAAATACAGATAGCAACCATGTTTATATGTGTTTTGGTTTCCTAGGAAAGAAAAAGAGGAACTGATGTGAGTTGAATGACTTAAAATGAGCTCTCCTTAAAATTCCAAACTCATTACCATGGGCACCATTGCCATTATTGACTAAACTATGTTCTTTTCCCAAAGTCACTTGTGGCCAGACAAAAAGAAAAGATTTAACTTTTCTACATAAGTTCCTGAGTCATCCCACAAATGGACCTGGAGCCTGTTTGGTCAAACTTCCAAAGCTTATTCTGAAAAGCACTTTAGTCAAAATAACTTGCAGAAAAGTACTTCAGGTAAACTGATTGTGTTTGACCAATCTTTCAATAAGTGCTTCTGAGTATTAAATTACAAAAAAACAGCATTAAGATTCATTTGTACTTAATATTATTAAATAGGGAAACAATTTTAATATTTTTTGTGCAAGACTTTTTTGACAAAGGTAACAGTTTTGTGTATTAATATTTTTTGTGCAAGACTTTAATTAAGTTTTTTTTATTTTTATTTAGTTAAAATTTAAAACATAAATGAAAATATACCTTAAGGCTTTTAATCAATATAAATATTTTCAAGCAAAAAAAGGAAGAAAAGAAGAGGTTTGTATTTATATTTGAGAAATATATTGGTTAAATTAATGAGAGATATTTGGATTTTGGTAAATATGAATTTTGGGTAAGGAATTTTTTTAATGATTGTAGATGTTTGGTAAGGATTTTTGTCTAGAAAGGATTAAATTTCTGCTTCTTGTCTTGGAAGAAGCAGAAATCTATATCTTCTCCCCAACTACAAAAAAGTTGCTTCTATTGCTGCTCAAAGGCACTTTTTATTTTGGCCAAACAACTTCAAATCCCCAGAAGAAGTGCTTTTTGGCCTCCTAGAAGCTTAGTCAAATGGGCTACTAAAAACAAGGATTGAAAACCATATTGCTCTTCTTCTCCTCCATTCCACTCCTAATATCTAGACATAAACAAGTTGTTCTACCTTTAATTTATTTGTGGTTGATATCTATCTCTTGATAACCATAATAGTTTTACTGCTGTGAGCAAAAGTAGTACATCATTTTCAAATGCATCCAAATTCAAAAATAAAGAAAAAAGTTTCAGAAAAGAGAACAAATACAATATCAAAAAAGAACTATAACATAACATCAGATAGTGGATAATACAACTCATTTTGGGTCCCGAAAGAGTAAATAGTAGAAGGTCTAAAGGAGAAAGTGTTCTCTAGAACTTACCTGGTGGAGTTAGAATATAAACCACCAGAAGCAGAACCAATGAACCTCACTTTATCACCTAAATATTACCAACATTGGTTACTAAGGTAAAAGAGCAAAAGAAACTGTAGAATGCTTATATAGTCAAATCGAAAAAAAGAAAAAAAAAAAACTAGATGCAGTAACAATTGATAAATATTAGAACCCAATGGCAATACCTATCTTGAACAAGGTATTCTTTGATGTCCCAGCTAAAGATGGTACATTGCCACTCTCCATCTTTGGGTGTGCTTCCAAACCCAAAGGATCAGTCAGTGTGTTAGCATTAATTACTTGACCAGATGATGACTCATTGCCTTTAGGCAAGTCAGGTTCTCCAGGAATCTGCTTGGAGTTAGCAGACATCTTATGTGCACTGCATCCCTCTTTTAGTAATTCAGCCTCCTTTGCTGATAGACCCTGAATGACAAGATAGCAATCCATAAGTTGAGAGAGAACATAACAACTTAACAGCAGTAAAGGGGGAAGAGTGTGACAAAACCAAACATAAAAATTTTAGTTTGATGATTCTAGTAACTAGAAAATAAGAAATAGAGCACAGATTCCCACTGTTGCAAATTAGGGAGACGTGTGAAATCCCCCCTCCACAACACACTTGGAGAAAAGAGAATTTCTCCAAATTTTGATGTTACTCGCATATCGTCCAATATTTCCACCTGGCTAACTGTCCTTTTAGTGACCAAACCAACAGATAATATTGGTTCTGTTCCATAAGTAGAGATCCAGAAAGAGGCCCATAAATACCAACAATGTTGTCCAGGACAAGCGGCAAAGCAAGCAATCATACAAAAAGTTGACGTGAAAAAGGTAGGATATAGGAATCAAAGTATTTCAAAAGCAAGGGAGGTCAAACACGACTAAGAAAATCATGACAAGGTATCATGCAATCCACCCTCAAAAAAAAAAATAACATGAATATTGTCTTACACCCAAAAAGGAATGGCTATCAAAGATGAGCAATTTAGCTCCATAATAATGAGCAAGTGCCTTTGCCAGCATCTCCTGATAAATCTCAGATCCTGCTATACAAAAGCATAAGTGGTTAATACGCAAATATTAAAATTTACTACCAAAATTCTACGAGACAAACAATTCATAAGAAGCTTTTCATAAAAAGTTACCAAGGAAAGCGACTTACCTGCAGGGCCTGAGAGCAGAATTCTTGGGTTGATAGTGGATAGCTCAGAAGTATATTTTACTTGTTCTTTATGCTTTAAGTGTATATATGAAGCCGCAATCAGCACATTCTTTGTGTTCTCACTGTAAGATCAGATATCGAATGAATCTTCACTAATCATGGTAGTTGGATATATTGACTATATAATAATGTTAACTATGGGATTGCTAAACCAATTAAGAACAAAAATAAGGCAAAATTAATCCTGGTAAATAACCAACAGAATTTTTAGCACTACAACGCTCACTCGCTCACAGTAAGGACCAGAAATTAAACACATTCTTTTAGCAACTAAAATGAGAAGCGTAGCTAATAACTCTAGTGATGCACTTACTGCATTCAGGCTACCTGAAAGAAATCACATTTCGGAGTTTGACCTTTCATCACATATAAGACGGACATAAAAATCAGTAGATGAATTCCCAACCTTTATTGGAGAATAGGGCTTCATGCTGCTTGAAAATTTGCAAGGTTATTTTGGTAGTGGAGAAAAAAACAATTATATGATATTTCACACAGAAAAATGATGATACACCTGTCCTCCCACACCCCCACAATTCTGGGTTAAAAAAAAGAGGGGACTACATGTTGCAGCCCATACTATTGCTTGTAGGTTAAAATAAGTTGTACTACCATTTACCTTCAATAAATTCCCCAAACCTTTTCCCAACTTACCACAAATAGACTTGTTTTTCAACTTCAACTTCTTTCTTAACAGGAATATTGATATTGATTATATTACTGAATAAGAAAACAATAAACAGCCTAGCACTAAGAACGTGCCAGGACATTAGAAACACAAAAATCCTCCAATACACAAAAAAGAAAAAAAGAAAAAAAAGATGGACTCCTTCTGTACAAAGTACTATTCCTGATATCCTGTAGAGAAACAATGAGCATGCTATTTTCATCTTTGACATCCTGCAGGTTGCACCATAAAGTCAAAAGCCATAATATCTGAATTTGATCTTCGGTATAGCATCTACTTTCCTTTCGAAACATCTCGTAATCCTTTCCTTCCACACCACCCAACAAGACGAGCAGGAATTATGTTCCATATCCTTCTTAGAGGTTTTCTTATTGTTCCCCCAACATCCCAGCTGATCAAAAGTTCCTTACTAAGTTAGGCATAGTGGAAGCTATACTTAATAGGTCGAAAAACTAGGACCAAATCTGCCTTGTCACTGGACGGCTGGACAAACTTCAACTTAAATATTGTCCAAATACCTACTAAATAACTGTATCCCCTAACTCAACCTCCTAACTGTCAACAAACTTCTTTCTAATGATAAACTTTTAACTCCCAAATAAGCATAAACTTTTGAAAGAAACGCATTGAGGACATGTACAATTATATTTTGAATTTTAAATTTCAGAACAAAGATTAATTAAGCCGTTTTTTCCTTTCTAGCAGTAGCATTATACATTCAAGGAATACTGTTTTTGCCACATAAGCTAATGCACAAATTTTTTGACATGGCAATTGTCCAAAGAAAGGGAAATAAAAGCAGCTTTCTTGAAAGAGTGTGTAGGTAGTATGTAAGGACTAAGGTGCAATATTGGAACTTCACAAATAAGATATGATTATGACTCTCATAACACATTGGCATAAGTTGAAACACGTTAACGTCATTCAGGAATACATAAGTCCCTGGGGCTTAAAGCAAAACCTGCTTCATTCAAGTGAAAACATGAACAAGAAACTACAAAATACACTCATAAATACCTTTCAACTCAAACAGAACATATAGCATATAAACCAGTTGTATATTAGAAATACGATGTAAATGGGATAATGTGTTGTGGTCTTGGGGAATACCTCAAGTAATATGGGAAGTTATCAAATGAAACATCTAGTTGTTGTCCATCAACTATTGCAGCATGAATCTCTTCTTTAAATACTGCACATCTCAGAGACACCCCTGCTGCGGAAACCGGCATTGAATCTCTGGTCCACTCTCTTTCCTCCGGTATCTGTCCATATATAATTCTAATTAGTTCATCTCACATATCAGTGGGCTCGCACCCATAATAAAAAACCAAAAAGAAATAAATCAGTCGGGCACTTTACGTTGCCTGCCTCTCTGCTAGCGTTCAGGTTTCCATCAAGAGGGGGAATCTTGCTAGTCAATGAAACATCAGCAGCACTGCTGCTGCCAACATTTGCAGCTGAATCGACTTCGAGGCCATCAAGCTCATCTTCATGAATAACAGGGGATGAAGGCAGCTCATTCCCACTAACTTGAGACGTAGGTTTCAAACGCGATGGGTCTTGCCGCAGGCTTGAAAGCGATGCCAAAATAGAAGCACCTGCTACAGCTGACGCATCTCCTGCTCTTCTCTCAACGCGCAGCAATTTTCCTGCACTGGTCCTAACATCTGAAGGAGGTGACTTAACTCCAAGCTCATATGGCAGCTGCTCAAATATCTATACAAGAAAAAGGTTAAGGATACTCCTACAAATTATGTGGCCGAAAACGAAAAACAGAAACAAAACCCAAAAAAAAATCTGAACAATAACAAGAGGTAGGAAACTAGGAATTTAAATTTATTTTGAATGTGATTTTTACATAAAAATCAAGAGATGTAGGAAATTTATAAGTAACTTTAAGGATACATAAGCATGACTCCCTGTAACACCAAAAACAAGCTCATCGCCTGAATTGAGGATGCAACTAGTGCTTCTCCGAACTGTCTTTCCATTAACTTGCACAGATCCTTTTCCCCTGCTCTCAAGCACAGCAACCCAATTTCCTTCGTGCTGATCATTTCCACAAACAATGAGTACTCATACTTCATATACACAGTATGAAGTTCATCTCCAGAACAAAAAAAAATTGGGCACAGATGTAGTTGTTCCAAGAAGTGAATTTTCATATGCAGTGGTTCAAAGCCAAGTATTGGCAAACCCTCTGAGCTCACCCAAAGATTTTCAATTCCAAATAATTAGCACAGTTTCAGCCAACATATGAACTGTGCAAAGAATTGTCTGAAACTTTTCAATAAAATTTCAGACCAGGAATGTGGACTTTAATCAACATGGTTGATAGCTGTTACAGTCTAGCACCAGTGATCCATGAAAAATGGCTGGGCCATGCCAAGTTAGACAGTGCTACTGCTACAGAATTGTTCTTATTGCAATCTCGGAAAGAAACAGTGTGTGAACTGACAAAGAAGGGCAGAAAGAAATCCAAAATGCCAAAAGAAACTTTTTCCTTTTTTTCCCAAATCATTCTATTAATACCATCACTGGCACAAGGAATAGTCTTAAAACCATGGGCAGATGGCAACAAAATTTGAGAATACAATCAGGGTAAAGACAAGAAATTTAAGCAATACCTGTGTAAGCCTTATTGAACATAAGGTTGCACTAACTGTCTGTTGCTTGATAGGAAGATGAGCATTTTTGCTAGAACCAATCAAGAAATTTGTAGCCGAAACATGAATAGTTGGATTCTGCAGCACATACATGAAACCAGTAACAAATCTATAATAATAAAACATAAACTCCGACCAAGACAAAAAAAAAAAAAAATCTTGAACCAACAAAGTTCACCTGTGGAAACTCTGATATAAGCCTACACCAAGGCGATGTTGTTTCCGAACCTTGATTCAGCTTCCTCAAAGTCACCGAACTCCTCGGCTTATCAACAATAGCAGGTGTTGCCCCTAAAAACCCCAGAGGAAAAAAAAAAAACTTACTTCAAACATGATCAAATAGTCAAGACAGTAACTTTCACAAGAAATGAGTTCAAAAAAAGTTACCTTCAGCGATAGGTGCTGCTACAACGGATACGGAAGGCGCATCGTCACCTTTTGCGGGGGGGACGGCGGTGGTCTCACCGTCCGGAGCAGTAACGGCGGCGAATTCCGGCGGGTCAGTAGAAGACAACTCCTTAGGATTCTCAGTCGGTGGAGGAGACTTGGGTTTCTCCGACGACTCCGCATTATTATTATTATTATTATCTACTACCTAAAATCATAAAAACAATAAAATCGATTCACCGAACGGCCGATAAATTAGAGTGAGCTGAAGAAGAAAATGATTACCTTTTGTCGCTTAGAGGAAGAATCATCGGAGGAGGAGGCCGACCGTTTAACAGTCGACGGCAGAGATCCACTTCGTCTCGTCGCAACCATTTCTCCGGAGACCAAAACACTCTGGAGAGAGATAGAGAGAAAAGGAGAGAGAGAGAGTTGTTTGGGTTTCTTTATTTGTTTTTTTGGTGTGTGAAATATATTATATATTAGTAATAAATGTATTGTATTTTGAGATGGGAGTAGCCGTGGGTTGGTGCGGAGAGGATGAATCCAAAATTAATTTGGATAGAGGAGTATTCCACCTTCACACTTTTTCTCACACTTTCTCTTAGTTTATTTTAGGTAGGCGTTTGGACATAAATTTAAATTGATTGATATAAAAATGGGGAAAAAAAGGAGGAAAATGTTTAAAATTTCAAGTACATTTGAATATAAAACTTTTTTTAAAAAAAATTTAAAAATATATATTAATTTTTCATGTTTAATTTGTGGGAAATATAAGTAATTATTTAAGAGGATAATTTTTCTACCCAACTTATCATTAAGCAATTGAGAATAAGAATTGTTACGTTGTTGAATGTCCAATATCAAAAGATTGGCTCAATAAGATAATTGGAGATCATTTAAGTAGATTTTTTTATTTATGTGAATCATAATTGTTTTATTGATTTTGAACAATGAGAATCAACTCTCACGGTAAAAATGAGTTATTTGATTGGTTTATTTGACTGAGCCTAATTTACAGAAAAAAGAGCCCTACAGAAGAGAGCTCTTTATTTTGCATCGAGAAGAAATCAATAGAATAGTCTAATGTATCATCTTGATATTACATGAAGGGATATGTCGGGAAAAAATACATTTACACTTTCTAATTCATTTAAAACATAAAATAAAACTAAATAGATCCACTTCATTTATCACAATGAATTATATTTGTTCAATACACTGTTGTAGTAAAAATAGAGAAGGACTACTTTTGCACTACTAAATTAACATGATAAACATCATTTGTTTTATTTTTTAAATATCAATCAAACTAAAGTAAATCATGTCTAAACAGTCATAATATCTCGTAATTTTTGCTTATCAAATTCGTAAATCTAAAAAAAATTAGATTTCAAGTTTGAAATTGAAATGTGAGTTAATTTTAATAAACAAATCCTTAATTTGAAATAATATTCATGTGTTTTTTTAAAAAAAATAAACAATAGCTTGAATAATTTGAGCCTGAATTTCAATTAGTAGATAATTGGACACTTGGACATGTTTGATTGAGATTTTTAAAAAGTTGGAAGTATAAATTGAAAAAAGGCATTTGGAACTAAGTGATGCATGAATTAATCAAATTTGTTTCTCAAACTTTACATGTTATATTTTAAGTTCGACATTAAAATATTGAATAAATTTAACATAATAATTTTTTTTAGAATAATCTTTAAATATTATTTTCAAAAATATATATGCCAAACATGGTTTTGTCCACTCAAAAGCATAATGCTCACATTTGGATTGTAGTAATAACATTAGAAATTCTAGTAATAACGTCGAATTATATAATACATGCAATATAATTATCAATACTAGTTCAAAAGAAGACAATAAAAAATAATTTATGTAACTTTTAAAACGATACATATACTAAAAAAAACATAGTTAAATTAAGACTTGAATTGAATTGGAATTGCAAGGCATATATACATGGACCACAAAAGAATCTAAGTCCATGTGGTTAAAAATAAATAAAAATAACATTCGAATAATAAATTAAAATCATATATCATATTGACAAAATTTAATGATGATAACTTGCCATTTATCATATGTTGCTCAAAATGTGTGTTTATATTTACTGTAAATATTTATTTTTTATTTTATACATTTTGGTTATTTATCCGATACTAAAAGAATTTGCTAAAACAACAATTGAAAGTATCAATTACAAAAAGAATTTTACGTACAAATCTTGCAATCAAGTCTAAAATTGAGAATGAAAACAAAACAAAGAAAATGTATTTGCAAAATTTTAAAAATTAATGTACTAAAAAATACTTTAAAATAATTATTACCCTTACAAAGTTGAAGCAAAAGACTTGTATCAATAAAAAATAAAAAAAAAGAACGTTCCTAATATTAGAATATGTTATATTATATTGCTTAGCACACTTTATTTATTTGTCTTTAATCGATGGTTTGAACTAATTTAATTATTAAACGTATTTTATTCCTTTTTAAAATTGCTTTTTAGTTTTATAGGTATAAAGATATAAATACTACAGGCAATATTTAAATTATTAAAATAGTTATTTCAATATTTTTATGTAACATTTTACTATTTTCAATAAATGTTACTATATAATCATCGCTACAATTATTTCTATAGCTTTTCCTCGATATTCATAATAGGTTTATCATACAATTACAATAGCTAATGATCAATCACTATGGTTACTATCATTAATCATTTTTACCATAGTCTATCATCGTTAGATCCATCATCAACTACTCTCCATTGTATCACTATCATCAAATATCATCATTAACTAATCACTTCCTTCATGAGCATCCTGTATTTATCGTTTTTGACGATCAACGTATAATCACTACAAGCTTGCACAACCACTATCTCCAACCCAGTTGCTATCCACGAGTTGCCGCTAACTTTTAAATTTTAGTTCATCAAAATAAACAATTTCTACCATCATATAAGCTAATATTTTCTCTAATATTTCGTATATATTATTACTTTATATTATTTTTTATTTTTAATTTTTAAATAGAGATGATGTATGCATACATATATATTTTTAAAAAATAACTTTAATAGTAAATGCTTAAATCTAGCTATAGTATTTTGTTATTATATTATGCATGCATTCAATTCAAACATTTTAATATTTATATTATATAAATAATAATAATAAGCACTATATTTTCTTTTCTTTTCTTTTGACTTAGGGAAAGTATTTGCCTTTGTCACCCAAAATATCTACAATGGAATTTCTTGTATTTGTAATCATCTATCACAACTTTTACAAGCACTAGTTCTTCGTCTTTTTGTACTGTTGACCTTAGGTTAGTTGCTGGAATATTAAGGACCCGTTTGGTCATAGATTGAAAAATTAAATCAAATCAGATTGAATTTTAATTTAGATTGGTTTTTTGATTTTTTTGGTTTGATTTTGAATTAATAATTTACTTTATTTGTTTTTTTGGTTTGGTTTCGAATTTTAAAAAAATAAAACCGAAAAAATAATAAATTATATTTATATTGTTATAAATAGAAATAGAGAGAGAGAGGGGGTGTTTTATTGTCTTTCATTATGATTTAGTTTATATTTTATGTTTGAACATCTAATATATTCTTAAGTATTGTATTTTATGTTTTACTTGTGATTTATATTAGAAGGTATATTTAAGAGATTCAATATATATATATATTCAAATTGCAAATATAATTTTGGTTATGTTTCTAATTATCGCATAACCGAATAACTAAATCGAGAAAAAACAAACCAAAAAGAGAAAAACTAAGCCGAACCAAATTTATTTTGGTTGGGTTACACTTCTTCAAAACTAAAAAACCAAAAACTTCAAATCGAAAAATTGAATGCACCCCTATAGACAATACCATTTAGTAACTTGAAGACTCCCTCATACTCTATATTTTTTAATTTAATATAAATATCTTTCTTACTAAAATGATACAAATACAAATTTGTCATAAATCGACTTCGTGAATGTTCAAGAAGCGTGTAGTCAAGCAAGTAGCTTTGCAAACAAATTTCTACAAGCTGCTTACAAGCAACTTTGTGAGCACGCATGTTTCTACAAGCAGCTTACAAGTACCTTTGCAAGCAGCTTGTAAGTAGCTTTGCAAGTTGCTTCAGTTGAAGAAGAGGAAGATTATTTTCGCATTACTAAATAAGAAAACATCTGATTCTCTTTGCCTAAATAGACATTGCTTATTTTAAATTATATTTAAATTAACCTAAACTCAATCTAAGCGATTACGATATTTTGTAGCGTTGACTAAAGAGTTTGATGGAGCTATGCTAACAAACTTCATAAACCTATAAAATTTCAAACTTTTTCATATTTCAAGCTAGAACTTGAAATAATAGGTTAATTTTTTAATAAATAAATACACTTTTAAAATAATATTCACATACTTATTTTAAATTTTGAGACAAAATCTATTAACAATCTGAACCCAAATTTCAATTATTACTCATTTGGGACATGTTTGATTGAAGATTAAAAAGAATGAAGTTAGAAAATGGAAATATATCTGAAAGTTAAAATTGTTTTAAATCCCAAAAATTTGTTTTTTGAACTCTAAATTTTATATTTTAAATTTCAAGTTAAAATAATGTATCAATTCAATAAACAAACAGTTCTTTAAAAATAATTTTCAAATTTTAAAACCAAAATCTATTCCAAAAATGACCTTAGTCACTCAATATCATAATTCATAGCGCTCTCTTTTGTTGCTAATCACTGAGCATTTGCGAATTCATCCTAATAAATACTTCTTTTATATGATTTTTCTATTCTTAGTATTCGATATTCATATTGAGATTTTAATTATTTTGAATTAGCCTAACTAATGCGTTTACATATCATTACTCTTACTTTCCTAATTATTAATTACATATAACTATTTTTTAACGGCATTAAAAATTAGGGGTGTACAAAATCGAACCAAACCGCAAATCGAAAAAAAATCCGACTAGTGGTTTAGTTTGACTTGGTTTGATATTGAAAAACAAAACCCGACTATATTTGGGTTGGTTTGATTTTAATTTTAAAAAAAATAACCCGACATTATATATGTAATTTTAAAATTTTATTTTATACATAAAATTATTTACTTTGATATAATTTTAAAATATTTCTTATACTATTTCATAGTTTTTATCTTGTAATATATTATTTGAAGTTTAAGATTTAGAATTCGGAATGGTCCAATAAAGATTATAGTTCATAGATCTTGATAATTATAATAAAACTTAAATCAAAATCAAATTAATACTAATGCAAAAAGATTCAACACTAAGAATGACAATAATATTGAATATTTAATCTTTAGTTTTACATTGGTTTAGACAATTAAAATACATAATCTAATTTTCCTTAAATATTTAGTAATGTAACTAATACTTATTAAACTTATTTTAACATGATTTAGTACTTTTAAATTATGATCATTTTCATTATGACTTTGCAATATTTATTTTATATGATGATTTCATTATTATTTTTTATTGAATATTTTAGTGTCATCAGTACTCATCTCATATTTTATGTTATTTTTTTTTTAAGAAATACCTTAGATAATTGTATTTTGGTTGGACTAATGAAATATTTGGAGCACAAGTTAATTATATGTTTGTATGCAAACTTTACCGAAAAAATCCAAAAATCTGAAAAAATCCGAGGTTTATTAGTTTGGTTTGATTTATAAATTTAAAAATTCGACACATGGTTTGGTTTGGTATTTGAAAAACCCGAACCAACCCGAGGTTGAAAAATCCGAATTTTATTAGTTTGATTTGGTTTATAAATTTAAAAATTTTACACAAATGATTTAGTTTGATATTTGAAAAATTCGAACTAACCCGATCATGTACACCCCTATTAAAAACGTAACAGGTTTTATATCGTCATTCAAGAGGCTAATTTTTTTAATTTATATTATGTGTAATATAACTGTAAATACTTGCTAAGAAAAGGCAATTGAGGATAATTTTAATACCTTTTTAAATAATACATAAAATGAAAATAATATAGTCAAGTAATATAACTTATCATTCTACCTATAATAAAAACCTTTTTAAATAATACATAAAATGAAAATAATATAGTCAAGTAATATAACTTATCATTCTACCTATAATAAAAGATTTAGATGAGATTAGAGTAATTGCAAGGCATATATATATATTATATATGGACCACAAAAGAATCTAAGTTAAAAGTAATGAAAATATTCTTAGATATCATATCAACAAAATCTAATGATGGTAACTTACAATTTATCATATAACGCACAAAATGCATATTATATTTACTTTGAATACTTCATCTTTTACCTTATATATTTACATTATTCATCAGATCTTAAAAGAATTACCTAACTTTCTTTAATCAAGTTTAAAGTTAAGAACGAGAACAAGGAAAAGAAATATACTTACAAATTTCTTAAAAATATCATATATCGCATATATATATATATAAAAGAGAACCTTAGGTCCGCCTACGTGGCGCCAAATCAAAATTTTCTTTTAATTTATTTATTTTCAAAACCAGTCTTTCCCTTTCATGAAAAGTCGTGACATTTATGAAAAGTTGTGACTTTCATGAAAAATTGCGACTTTTATGAATGGTTGCGACTTTACAAAAAGTTGTGACTTTTATGAAAGGTTGTGATCTTTCAGAAAGGTTGCAACTTTTCCAAATAGTTGTAACCTTTCCGATAAGGCACAATAAACATTTGTTCACAGTACTCTTTGTTGTCTATAAATAGAGATATTTCCTCTCATTTTAATTTTAAATCAACGAAACTGCTTCTTCTTCTTCTTCACAATTAAATATTTGTATGCTTTGCTCCTGTTGAATGGTTCATTGACACCATTACTTATGTTACAGATCCTGATAGGTATTTTTCCAATCATTAATTTATGCTTATATTATTAAGGATAAATGATAAGATGTAATAATTTCATTTTCCTTTACATTATTAATGTTTGTTACTAGGTAATTTTGTATATAAGATAATATAGTGTTTTAGTTTTAATGACCGATAGATTTTAAGTATTATTTAATAAATTCCATGATATTAAATTTTCGCGCGAAGCGTGGGTAATTTTACTAGTTAAAGATAATAATTAACCTTTTAAAGTTGAAGTGAGACACGTGGCTTGATCAATTGTTCCTAATTTCAGAATATGTTAAATTGTGTTATTCAACTCAATTTATTCGTTTGTCTTTAATGGATATTTGAACTAATTCAATAATTAAATGTATTTTGTTTCCTTTTAGAATCACTTCTTATTTTAGTTTTATATATATGAAAATTTAAATACAACATTTAGTGTTTAAATTATTAAGACCGTAAGCAAAATAGAATTCCATTTTAGAGCTTATAAATTTCCAAATGAAGCATATAATAAAATGGGCTCTCTCTCTTTGATACTTGTCTTTACCAGCATCGGAATATGCATACCATTTAAAATACAATCTACCGTGATACAAAATTAGTCGCAAGGTGTAAGATCTTGCAGCAAAATAACAACATAGTTCTACACAAGACTTTTTACCATGTAAGGACCTTCAAGCTCATAGCCTAGCTTTCTGTAGTAATGTCGGGTCCCTACACCCGAGATAACAGCGATTTTGATCGACCTATGCTCCTTCCGAGCAATCCGCTCAGCCTCCTCCATCAGCAGAGTACCATAACCCTGGTGCTGCAGCTTATCTGTGTCTCGACCATGAACAGGAACTGCAGTCCCATACACATGAAGCTCACGAACAATTGAACACTTTCCTGTGAGTTCTGGGCAAGTCACATTCCGTCCACACTTCCGCAGCCGTAGCAATCCAACAAGAATATCCTGCATCATAATGAAAAGAAAGGTCCCTTCTTATATTAAAGACGTTAACAGTCATACAATGACTGCCAAAGATGTGAGACAACAAGTTTTTCAGCAATTACATCAACTCTTCAGAGTGGAAGTAAAGAATACTTCGCAATAGTTTACCAGCACTTATAAAAAGATCTAGAAGACTTGTTTACTATCTACAATCTTATCAAATTTAAAAGTTGAAAAGAAGAATATCCTGGACCATTTTCTTCGTTTTTAAATTGCAGGTCACGACTCCAAAGAAATTTCCTTAAAATGTAAAAAGAAAAAGAAAAAAAGGTTTGCTTACATCACTGTATAAAAGTTATGTGCTGATCCCACCGCAGAAGTAAAACAAATCTAGAACAAGTAACCTTTTTTTATTGTTCAAGAATCTAGAACCAGCTACCGCTTTATATATTGAGTTCAATTTATTAGCTTGGCACTAGAGCAAGGAAGGAGTTGTAAATCGGCAAAGGGAAACACAGCTGAATTGACATACCTGGCGTGTATCTTCGTATGAAAGGAAAGTCTCCCATCCTTCATTTGCAGTATAATCACGGCGAACAAGCTCAACCTCTTCAGGCCTTATCTTGTTGTGAATGTCCTAATATGTTATTTCCATCAAAAGTTTTGAGTTCTGTGACCACACTGTAAGAGAAGCAAGGAAGTAGATACAAAAATTATATTACCTGGATCCCAGCTTCGCGTGTTCGGACATCTCGGCATTTCAAGCCAAGATCATCCATTCGAGCTAAAGCCAATTCTCGGAGATTCCCTTTCTCAACTCCAGAAGTCACTAGAGGCATAGGGATATCACGTTGGACCCTGTAAACTCGGGTCCAAGGTGGCACCATAGAAAGAATCCTTGCTACAATGTCTACAAGCTGCTCTGGCGGATAATTTCTATACCTGCACGTGTTAACACTTGTAATGACTAATGACCTCATTGAAATAATATTTCAAGTTTGAATCCAACAATATGGCTACTGCTATTGACAACTAGGTTGTTGGATGAAATCAATCTTATTGCCTGATTAAATAATGATTTCAGTGATGGAAAAACAACATGTGCGATAACAAAATCCAGAAAGTAGACTATACCTTCCAGTTTTCCACAGTTCATAAAGCCCCGTGCCACGAATAACAAGTGTAGGATAAATTTTAAGTCCATCAGTCCTAAATGAAGGACTTTCAAAGAATTCCTTGAAACTCTCCAAGTCTCTTTCAACGCCAACGTTTGGAAGGTCAGGCATCATATGAGCAACCACCTACAAAAAATTAACAAAGGTATGCATGAAAATTTTACCAGTACAACGGTGTACGCAGCCTTACTCCTGTGGCCTATTGGGAGCCTTTTAATCATAGCGGTAGCTTTCGGAAATTACTTAGCAATCATGGTCATGATCACAGGAAGAGGGAAGAAATAAGGGAGAAGATCTACCTTGTGAAGGTAGAGAAGTTGTTTTTGATAGACCCTCGGCTCAAGTAAAGCATATCAAAATCAAGTATGGAAAAGGAAAATAATAATGAAGACACCATACTAAAAATAAATGAGAAGAGAACAATAGAAACAACAAATGATACGGTAATTGAAGCAAAAGAAACAACACATAACGATAAAATTATATTCCTCAAGTCCAAAATGACAAGTGGGACTACACTGGGTATTTGTTTTTGCCTCTGGGTATGTTGTGAAGTCCAAAAAGATAATAGAAGGGAATTGAATGTCAGAATGTGAGAATCACGCCAACAGCTTCAAGACAAAGCTTCATTTTACATCCTTCCAAATGAGCTAAGATACGTCCAAATAGATAATATCACAACTAAGGATGTAAATTTGATTTTCCATTTAAATTTCTTCTTCAAGGCTTATCTTCCGTGTCGCTTGGGGAGGGTGAAGGCTATTAGAGGTAGAAGGGTTTTGTAACCTGGAACCAAAAGTAGAGATTGAACCCAAACCACCAACAAAAAGAAATTAGAAAAGCACCTTGAAGCCAGCATCTTTTGCCAAACAAAAGCAATCAGCCACAGCTGCAACAGTGTGGCCTCTATTGGTGTCACGAGCAACATCCTCATATGTACTCTGGACTCCAATTTCTAGCCGCGTACAACCGTAAGAAAGCATTTGTCTCAAATGAGGTCCAAGGCAGTAGTCTGGCCTCCTATTGGCAAAATACAAACTTTTGAGTACACACAAAAGATATAAATAAAATGCTTAAATTATTCAGAGGTAGTAGCTCAACCAAACGTCTAGCCTCCAAAGAAATTGAGTATGGCACCTTGTCTGCTTCTTGTTTTAGTTTGAATTATTTTCCATCTCGTTATTAGTATTCTTATAATCGAATATGATAGAAGAAGAATCACAATAATAACAATCAAAGGTCGCAGAATAATAATATAACTAAAAAACCAAAGACGGCAGTGATAATCATGAGGATGAGGAAGATGAGAACTCAAAATATGTTTTCTTCCTTACTGGGAGATGCACTATCATGCATTAAACACTAAGTCTGAACTCAGTTCCCACATGAAAAAAGCAAGACAAAAGAGAGGAGAACAAAATTGATAAAAAGAGGATATCTCAGTTACAGAGGACCAAAATATAAGCTAAAAGGTTTCTCAAGGTACTTTTCCCTGTGGATTTTTTTTTTCTTGTTAGTGTTTTTCACTGTGATTTTTAAACCACTCTCATGTAGCCAATAGTTACTCACGTTTCAATTGTCATCCCAATGCACTTTGTCGCCCCATGTTCGGAGTACGCGACAGCCTCTTCAACATTGGCAGAAGTATGTCCGGATAAAGCATCATGAAGATTCCGTGTGAAGTAATCACGGTATTCAGCAGGCAATGACATGAATGTACCTCCCATCAAGATAAATTCAACCTGCAATAAGACATTCGTAACTGTGAGGAAAGCAGCCAATTTCAGAACAATTTTCCAAAATCAGAAAAGAATAAGTAGTACTCCAAAGGGGAAAAACCTTGTCAACACTGTGACCCAATCTCTTAAGTTGATCAATCCGGCTTCGAGCTTGTACATAAGGGTTGTATCTGGAAAAATGAACCACATAAGTACAAATCCTGATCTTGTCTTTCCAAAGATTACTTTTTTGAGTAAGTGAGTATAACAACTTTTTAATTAGCCACATATAAGGAATGCCACATTTTTTTCCAACAAGAAAAAAAGTATATGGAAGGTTTAACAATCTCGGATGCAAAGACACATCAACCAGCATTAAATCCTTATCTTATGTATGATACTTTCCGGTGATAACAGCAAAACTTCTCCAATTTAAAAAATGGAACATATAGATGAGCTTCTCACTTATCAGTAAACTATATAGATGAAATTTTGAAATCCTAAGGCATAATTCAGGATAACTACTTCCATTCGATTGCAAATTGACGGAAGGAGAATATCAAACTGCAAATACACCTATGTATGTGATGCTCACCTAGCTCGAATAGCTCGCATACTAGTAGGCTCATATCCAGTGTATGACTGTGTACTGTACTCAAAATCAGAATCAGGGCCACCAGGGCAATAGACACAAATGTTTCCGGTGGTAGCTATATGAGGACAACGATGAGGCTTGGACATTACAGCTACGACAGCTATTCCAGAGGCTGTACGGACAGGCTTGGCTCGGAGTTTGGGAAGCAGTGTTTCACGTTCTGAGTCAGGCAAAGCAGCGATCATCTCTACCAACTTAGGAGCCCGAGAGAGCCCGTATTTGCGGCACGCTGCTGACTTTAGCGCATTTAGGTCTACATCCTTGCCTTTCCGTGAGAGTTCCACCATGTTGTTGACGATCTCCGTTATAGCACGAACTCTAGCTTCTTCATCTGTCAGGCCCAGGGACACAACTCCGCCCCTTCCCGGCCGCGGGAGCTTTCGGGTCTCCGCTACCGCTACCGCCGCCGCCATGAGTGATAGAAGAATGACCTGAAACCGCCGAAGTCGGTTGCTTTTAGTATATTTTGCTGCTTGCCGATGGACCCCGCAATGGGAAAGGTGGAGGGGTTTAATGTAATTATTTACAAACTGGTCGTCTAATTATTGTAAAGATACAATTAAGTCCCCATGTAAGTCAGAGTTTTAATTTGTACCACTGATTAATTGTATTATTGTCAATCCAACTTCTAAATAGTCCTTGTTTCGTCAAAGTTGAAATACTCATTAGTCATTAGGATTTACTCAATTCTCATTAGCAAATTCAATGTAAAATCATCTTCAAAGGAAAAAAGAATTGCATGGTAATATTTTATATATATCATTCATATAATACTTAAATTGTGTTACCAACAATCAATATGATATCTTGTTGATGTGATCTAAATAAACAAAACTTTTGATGGGACTAGTGGGGAGCAATGAGAATCATGAGATTTCAAAGTGTAAATATTTTGATGAAAACAATACTGGGTGATTTTTTTATTAGAGTTACTCAATCCTCATGTAGATTGGTGGGGGTGGTACAGATATAATAGGATTAGTCGAGTTCACACACCACTATGCTTTATTATACGTAGATAGCTCCAACACCACTTCTCATCCTGTGTCCGAAGCCCGCATTTGAGATCTGACTAAATTCGAATTGCGCACTGCAAAGTTCATTTGGAGGTGGCACTCCCAACAAGATTTTCTCCATCCAATGAACTAAAACTTGCAATAATTAAATTCAAATTCCACGTTTATGCTTCAAATATTGTGTCTGAATAAGTAGGATAGTCAGAACAACTTCACTCCCAGTAAATAAGTACTATTTCACAATGCATACAAAGCTATAACTGCACAAAGTCTGCTAAAATGGTTAAAAACAATGTGAAATCTTATAATGCCCTACGAGATTGAAGGAAATCAGCACTTTCTGTTGATATATTTACAGGAAAACGGAGAAGGAAACTCTCAAACCACAACAAAATTGACTCCTTAGAAAATTATGTATACACTGATCACTCCTACCTATTTTTGCATCAAAGATGCAGTGAGAAAATGAACGAAAGCTAAACTAAGTTGATATGTGAAGTACAACAGAGAGACGGTACTTATTAGCTGATTTTGAAGAGGGCATCACGATTCATCTTCAGACTCTGAAGTCTCTACTTGCTCCGCTGGCCCTTCAATTGTACCAACAACTCGTCCTTGCGCAGGTTGTTGAAGAATATTTCCAACTAAATATAAAAAAGGAAATTTAATTGGTTAAACCTATCCCTTTTTGATGTACATGCTACATATTCCAAACTAAAATATGAAATTACTTTTCTTCTTTAATGATAAATGGATAAATACTGATGATGTTCACCATGAAATAGCAGTTGAAAGCTTAACATAAGATGAAGGAAGATTTTTCCTGTCAAAATATATACGATGGAAATCATTTATATAAAAGGATTACCTGATAGTAAAGTTTTGCCAAGAAACACCTTTGCAAACTGGATTTCTGCCTGGTGAGTACTAATAAATTTACCCTGCAAATTTTATTTCTATAAGAAATCTGATTAACGATTCAAAAATCCATAAGAAGCTGCGCATATACATGTTAGAGACAAACTATTGAACAAGAATCCTTAAGCAGTCCTATGAGATTACATGCATGATAGCAGTTTCTTGACTTCTTCCAGAATTGCACTGAAATTTCTGAAAATCTTTGGAAGAAGGCTAAACGTCAAGCAACAACAATGCATCCTAATAAAGTGAACTAGATGAATCTTTACATATTCTTCAATTAAATGGCAAGTTGCATCTACACATTTGATATGCAAATTTACAACATACGTGAACAAATAACTTTTACCAATTCTCCATGAAATAACTCCAAAATATGATCCAGTCTTGCTTGATGTCTCATGAGGAAAGGGCGCAGATGGTTCGTGTACAATTGCTTTGCACCCTGTGTAACACCAATAGAAGTGCATGACTTTACAAAAATCCATTTTTGGTGAAAAAACTAAGTATAAACTTCAAGCTAAAGCTACATCCTCAACTCTAATTAAGTTCAGCGGAATTCAACTCAAAAGCAGCTAGATCTTTTTTTCTTTCCAAGAGGTTTGGCCGGATACACTCGCAAGTATGTTGAGATTAAGGCATCTTAATGCTAATTTTATTGATTAAAAAAGGTTACAAAGGGACCAGTGATGATTATCCTAATTATTAAATATAGTTTACTATCCTCACCATTCTCTATTTTCCACTGTCTGCCAGATTCACTAGCTTCCCCTCATCCACCCATCCTCTCTAAGACTCCCACCTTCCTTGTCTCTTGCTTGAAACCTAAGTTCCACGATCTCTTTCTCTTATTTGAAACCTAAGCTTCGCCTACTTACCTTCTGTCTCTCTCTCTCTCCTTTCCATCTCTGTATATCTCTTCATGACTTCATCTATCTTCTCCTCCCAAACATGTTATTCTTCAATCTTTCCTCGGTTTTCTCTTCAATAGCAGAACCAACAAGGCTTTCATATGGAAAGGATATCCAGTTATAATTTGTTAGCTCATAAAGTCACCGTCTTCCAAACGGTAAAGGTATTGCTTTTTCCCCAGCACTTATCTTTTGGAATGGGGAAGGGGATATATTCGGGATACATAAACCATGAAAGTGAATTGTGTTTTACACCAATCTTCCACAAAAGCAGGATATGCGAAATGGAAAGGAAAGAGAAAGATAAAGTTCAAGAAACAAAATATCCGTTGAACTCACCTCAGCAGATGGAAGTTGAAGCCAGACAAGAAATGCGAGCTTCACATGATAGTATAGTG
Organism: Solanum lignicaule; assembly: GCA_029582545.1. Classification (NCBI taxonomy): domain Eukaryota; kingdom Viridiplantae; phylum Streptophyta; class Magnoliopsida; order Solanales; family Solanaceae; genus Solanum; species Solanum lignicaule. The sequence continues at coordinate 25,860 of JAJOOF010013232.1, forward strand.
GGAACCTATGAAATAAGACAAAGTTCTTCCATGTTACAAGAGCAAGGCTAGTAAAAATTGGTATTCCCAAACTTATAACCCCATGTAACCACATCAGAGTGGCTATAAGCAAATTAGAAAACGAAAATGGAAGCAGTACCAGTAGAGAAATTTATCCGTGAATGCTTCAACAATACTGAAAGATCCATATGCTGCAAGCAGAGAGGGAGTGAGAGAGAGTAACTTATGATTCATTTAAAAGAGATATATGGGCAAGATAATTGCAATCACATAAATCTAAAACTAGTTACTGTGACTCATTCAATCCACCGTGATTAGGCCTTGAATAGGTTAAGAATAAGTCATCAGGAAAGTAAAAGTATTCAGGGGGAGTGGGAGTTTCCTTCTATTTATTTATTTTTTTGTTTGGTGGGGTGGGGGGGTGGGGGGAACAGTGACACCTATTCGAAAAATTATCATAAAACATGAAGTTAGTATCATCATAGAATTAATAACCAGAAGGGGAAGAAAAAGGCAAACACCAATCCGTACCGATTGCTCACTTTCTGCTGGGATCATATATCAAATCAGGTGATGTCTATGTTGCCAAGGGCGAATTTATAGGCAAAAATATGGGGCACATGGACCCGTGGTCTTTCTGTAAACCTAGATATTTAATGTATATATTTTCCAAAATTGGTATAATATTATGTTCTGGCAGTGGCACCCATGCTAACAAGAAGACTAATGGTGTACTTGGTTGAATGTTGAGTTATTTACCTTGAGATCTAGGAATCAATTCCCACTTCATATATTTTTTCTGAACTAGGGATCAATTCCCACTTGGCCACTTCATACATTTTTTCTTTCTCCATGTTCTAGAAATCTTAGATTTGCCACTGTATGTTGCTTGGACCCTTCGAAATCTTTGTCGCACCCGTGTTGATCCGACACAATTTGGGTGTAGGATCCACACTAGATCTGGTCAACTTACCTTGGGTGCTTTGACTACATCTTTTTTTTTTTTTTTTGATAACCGAGAAATCCGTCTGTGACCCGCCCTTTGGACCAATCACAGCCTTCTAAAGGTGCTTTGACTACATCTATGACCAAGAAGTATAAATTGGAAGGTATTTGGTTTGATTTTAGAGTGTATCTCATATTATATGTAACACTTTGCTATTACACGAGATATCTTGTGAATAAAAGTAGGTGTTTATGAGAATTAAATTTACTAGTTTTAGTTCAATGTCACTAATTAATCAAAATATGAATATATATATATATATATATATATTCTTATATATATTAAATATACATTTATTGGTCGTATCTACACTTGGATCCATACATCAAAATCCTAAAATTTATGTGATGAGGAATCTGACCTCTAGATCTGCACCCATATTGGATAACCACACCCAAGTCCAAGATGTAGCAAGTAATTGAGATATTACAAGTATAGCAGTGTCATTCTTACAAAAAATGAGATGATTTAAAGGAGGATCTAACTTAAATTCTTGTTGTATTTTCTTGTTCAGTAGACTCGACAACATCCTTTTGCTTTTCAAATGATATCTTAGATTATTTCCCGGCAATAGTTTCACATGGTATTAGGGAAAACAGAAGGACATATAATATAACTTAACAGAGATATTTTGTGGTGAGGACATTAATCAGTATCTTGTGGAGAAAAATGCAATTTCAAGATTTGCAAAGCAAAAGAAATTTGTAAAGTTTTGGAAAGCATCATCACCTGCCCAGTACAGAAGCCATTTATGTTGCTCGCTTCGATTCCCCGTCTCAATTGCTTTAAAGGTAGAATAAACAGGCAAAACAATCCCTACAGAACAGCTGCAAATACCTTTAAAGTTCAATTATAATCTTCAATTTTCCAACTAATAGAAGCGACTAAATAAGTAGAGTTCAGAATGTCTATTAGAAACAGAACTTCTTCAGGTTCGTGAAACGGCACTGAAACTTTTGCATCCTCATCCCAAAAAACAGTGTAGGATGCCTTCTTAAACATAAAAGTGACAACGGCAAAAATCAACTGGGGTCATCAAAAAGAAAATCTCCAGACTCGAATAAGAGCTCACCATGCAGTGCGGACAATAACATTAGTATTAAGCGGGCTAAGAAGCAATTTTAACCCCATCTGCATCAAAAGAAAGTGATGTGAGACCAGAAAAGAAGAAAGAACCTATACCTTCTAAATGCAGACATAAATGAAAGTTATAAGCACAAGGATGACCAGTAATGGAAAAGAAGTTTTAGTGAAGCTTGAAAAGTAAAATTGTAAGATGAACCTCAAGGGTTGCGGAACAAGAGTGGTTGGCCACTGACCAGTTCAAACACTCTGAGACTGGGGAAGTAGTATATGATACTTACAAATTTTACCAACTTGTCAAGTAACCATAATTGGCAAGAAGATCTAAAAGATCACTGTCTGTTTCGACATTTCCTCAGAACACTACAGCATGACAAAAATGATGATATTCTATATATGCTTCTAACAATCTAATCAATTCATTCATTATTTTATACTAAAGTACTGACACATATAGGGTCATTTAAGATGACGACCAATTTGTTGAGATAATTTTATCTAGTCTAATCCCACCTTTGACAGACCAATCTGGAAAACCCTCACTGTTTCATCCAATGAAGGTGGTGATCCTCTGAAAAAGAACAAAGGTAAAAAATGATACTCTAATATAAGAAATTCTTCTGTTGTGTTTTTTGTCTTTTTATTGAATTTTACATATAAGTTTGAAGTCGAAAGTGCACATCGTCTGAATTTTACACTGCCTAGTTGCTTCTGGAATCTGGTGTACGCTTCCTAGTCCCTCTAGGATACAACAGCTGATGCTTAAAGGAATGAACATATCATCATCTTACTTATTAGAAGAAAAAAAGAGTTGTTCGTGACTGGGTGAAAACACAGGCGATAATTATCTTTCTATAATCCGCTAAATTGAAACAAAAACATAGCCTAAAACCTTAATTGCTAATGATCCGACAAAAAAACTCAGTTAAATTAGAAACACCCTAATTTACATATGAAATTAAGCATGGACCCTAACTGGCGGCAAACCGGATTGTCAGTTAACGAAATCGCTGTCAGATCAGTGTAAACATTGGGGAGATAATGAGAGAAAGGATACCTCGCTGGAGAGATTTGATGCAAACATAGCCATTCCTGCCATTCCCGGAGAGAGGAGTTTTTTTCAGTTCCGGCGATCGTCGGAAAGTTGAGTATAAATACGGCAATCTATTGACTTTTTTTGTGAATTACATATCCACCTCTTCAATTTGTAAAAATTCACTCCGGTCCTTTTCTTAGTAATTTGTTGATCTAACTACCTATTACTTTGGAGAAATTGACAAATAATCACTTTTTGGGCCACTAATCCATTCTTAGCCACGATCTTAAGATTATTAATGTTTTAGCTATTTTTAAATATTTTTGATGTGCTTTAAGTTTCATAGCTATTATAAAAGTTGAAATTTGAAAATTTAATTCAATTTTAATGAAATGGTAATCATACAAGTAAGTGTGTGAAGGGTTACTAGCTTTGCTTATAAAAAACATAAAATGATATCGTAACAGTACAAATATTTACAAATAACTGTGCAAATGATTACTAATTTGTTGTACTTGGACATAACATAAATGATAACTATGTAAAGGGATAAAATAACCAAACAAAATAATTGTTGATATTGTCATAATAAAGCACAATATATTTTATAGTCGCATAAATATCTAAAGATAATCATAGAGGGTACGTAATTAAAAAAAGTTTAAAACTATCTAAAAGCTAAAGAAGAAAAGAGTGTATAAGAATAATGCTGAATATGATGTATTAGTAATGCATGCATTAGTTATGTTTGCATTATTTCTTATAGATTGTTTGGTTTGATGTATTGGAAATAGCAAGCCTTGTATAAAAACTATTAAAAAATATTTGTTTACAAAAATACCCCCACATTATTATTATTATAATAATAATAATAATAATAATTATTATTATTATTATTATTATTATTATTATTATTATTATTATTAGGCTTAGAGGGTAGTTTTGTCATTAGTTAATCTAATGCATGCATTAAAACCATTGCATTGCTAATACCTAGAAATCCATGGTATTAGCAATACACACCTTAATACACAATAGAGTGTACAACTAATGCAAGCATTAGTTATACATAGGTTGGAAAAGAGTACCAAACAAGGTACTAGTAATACACAATGCTAATGCATGCGTTATTTTTCCTAAAACACTCTACCAAACGACCTCTTAGTGGTGTTTAGTTAATGTGATATTATTTATACGCTAGTGTTTTTTAATTGTTTCTTTTAAAATTTTATGTTATTATATACGATATATTTAAACCTCGTTTTAATTTTAATGCGGGAATGTTGAAACTTCTTGAGACGGCTAGAGATCACACACTTCCTATGCTTTTGATACGTTTTTCTTACTTTCGTTACGAATGCACATTAGCCATTCTTATTCGATTTTTCCTTTTATGTAATTATTATCTACAGTTTAAAAGCATTATAGATAATATTAAATTGAAGTTATGTATTTATATTATACGTGCATTATATAATGACATAATAAAATAAAATGCAAAAATGTTTATTTAACTTGAACTTTAGATCCAAAATTATATTTAATGAAAGGATTGCATAAAAGTCAGACATATTATCTGTCACGACTTAATCAGAAATAAAATCATGACATATATATATTTTATCATGATTTGACTTATAATATATATTTAAAACTTCATTTATTTTTATCTATTTCAATTCTAATACTATTTCAAACTCTACGAATTTTTTTTTATGAATTTTGAATGTTCATATAAACTCCATAAATTAATTCTGAAATTTCAAACTCCAAAAATTATAACTAATTAAATTTGATTTTGATAAAAATTGGATCAAATTATTCATGTATTCCCTTATTTTATTTTAGCCAAATTGATTTTATAGACTACATTATAATTTAAATTATTCATATATACCCTTATTTAAGGGAAATTGATTTTTATAGACTATTTATAATTTAATTTTCACGTATACCAAGAACTATACTACGTACGTACTTTTCGGTGCATATGATTTTTGTTACATACTCTTTTCTTCTTCAATAATAATTTTTCACTATTAATTTTATACACTTTTTAAGAAATTATAATGATAATTTTATTATATGAATATAATAAATATAATATTTTGAAAATTCTAGTAAGAAAATAATTATAATTAATGAGGATAAATAAAAAATTAAATATAAAATTATTCATTAATATAATAAAGTGAACAAGTATTATTGAATACAGAACCACGATTGTCGAAGAGTATCTGTTGTATGTCACAATTAGTCAATAGTAGTATATCAAAATTCAAAACTAAACTAATTAGTTGCCCTAATCGAAATGGACTAGCAATGTAAAACCCCAAAAGCTCATTCTTCTTAAACCCCCGAAGGTTCTACATCAATGGCCCTTTTTCTGTCATCATCCTTCTTAAACCCTTCGCTTTCTTCTTCCAACAACCAAAACACTGCAAATTCCCGTCCAAAAACTGCACAAATCAGTACTGTTAGTGCCGTACCTTTATGTGTTCCATCTATTTCGTCTACATCGTCACCTGTAACTCCAATTCTGAAACTCGACCAACACAGCTCTGATTACTCTCACCTGTTTCCTTCACTTTCATTTTCCAATATTCTCTTCTTTAAATCGGCATATAATGTTCAGGTTATAGCTGGGGAACACGAGCCGGAAGAGAAACTCATCGGCCGCTTCCGCAGGGAGGTTTTCAGAGCTGGAGTTATCCAAGAGAGTAAACGCCGAAGATTTTTTGAATCTACTCAGGAAAAGAAGAAAAGGAAGTCTCGTGATGCTGCCAGACGAAACCGCAAAAGGTTTGTATCGATTTTTGCCTTTTCTCATTTATCCTTGTATTCCTTGATTTTGCTCATTTGAAAATGATCAACTGAATTTTGCCTCTTCAGAAGGAAATTGGTACATGTTGTAGTTTTTGCCATTATTGAGTGCGCTGAGCTTGTATTTTGTATAGGACGAAGAAAAGTGAGCTGACTCAGTTCCACTTATCTTTGTCGTATTTTATTAGTGTAGATTTAGGTTCAGAGAGAAACATAGTTCAACCAGTTAAAGATTTCGTGAAGTAAGCTGTTAGGAGACCCTCCTTGCCGAACAGTAGACACCTTAAGATCCTTTCTCAAACCTGCTCTGATTTCAAGTGAATAGATAGATAAATGTACGCATTCCACCATAAGTATTGTGTTATTAATATGGTTCTATTCCCGATTGGTGTATTTGTTGAAAATTTTGTAGTTGCGTGATTTATTCAATTTCTTTGTGGAGGAGTTCAATGTATCACATCAAAATCATAAAGCATCTTCATGGGTGTAAAAGTTATTTTGAGGTTAGAATAAAGAAGAATCAGATAGTGTAGCTGAGCCCCTTAAATTGTCCAGATGAGGCTTTTCCCTTTTAAACTAAGTTTGTGGCAATATCTTATGCTTTCACATCATATCATAAGAGGCACTTCCGTTGTTGGTTGTCCTAGAGTAAAAACAAAAAACTGAATTGGTTAATATAACTCGATTTCTTTTTTGTATGCTCAAATTAGAGCAAAAGGAAGTCCATTGTTTGTAGACAGTTTACCAAATATATAGCAGGTATATTTGCTAGAGATTCTGCATGAGTTCTGATCAATAAAGCTTGTGAGTATAGCATGGATACATACATGGAAAACAGTTTTTGATATATTAATATTCATGATTTTGACCAGACTGAGACAAAATGTGAATTTCTCATGCACCTCAACTTTGATCCTATAAAACTCGACCATTGACGATTTTTTCTCATTGAACGAGAAGTACAAAAATATGTCAGATTGGTAAAATCAATTTGTGAAATCTTTGTTGTTCCCTCTTCCTTGATCTCTCTCATATAGGCACAATGTTTGAATCAGTAGAGAACTTTATGTCCAATTAAATGATATCTCATAAAGCAGGATGAGAGAAACATAATAATTTTTTCATCATTAAGAACAAAGGAGCAGATTTGATTTTATCATTAAGAACAAAGGAATGGATTTGATGCGGTTTAAAGGAAGGTCTTTTCAGTTAATATTGAAAATGTGATTAGCATTTTTGAACATTATACTTGCTTGCTATGTTGCTCGAACTCTAGGGGTGTGCAAACATATTCTACCCTCCAATTTAGCTTTCTTTTGTTCATTGAAATTATACACAATAGTTACTTCTTTCTTCATATTCAGTGGAAATAAATTTGAAGATGTTGGACCTCTTGTTGCAAAAGTAGCAGAGGCAGACACTAGTGGTAACTTTCACCTGGAAACAGACTGCATGGACAAAACTTTAAACATAGGGTATTGGAGGGAATTAGAATGATGAAGAAGGGAGCCCTTAGAAAACTTCCAAATGATGACGGACATTTTAATCCGATGGTGCTAACATTTTTGAGCTATATATAACTGAACTTGCATTTGTGCATGGTTGCACATTGACCTTGGTGCATAATTATATGTAGTCTTATTTGATTCCCTCCTCTTTACTATCAACTGCTGGATCACAAGGTTTTCTGGTTCTTGGGTAGGTTTAGGCTTGTGACTGTGTTGACTTCCTTCCTATCCAAAATATACTGGTTTATTTATCCCAGGTCCCTAAAGTGATATGGATGGTTTTGCTGAATTTGCGGTCAGCAAAAGATGGGTTGCCTTCTGTTGTATAGATCTTGAGAAGTAATAAATGGAGGGTAAGATTAGGCCTATCTAGGGTGGTGAGGAGCGTGATATTAATTGAACCTCCTGGGAATAACAACCTACATTTTAATTCAGTCAGATTGTCAGATGACAGATCTTGACCACTTGAGTTCTTGTGCTTGTCCTTGCTAACTTTTGCCTTCATTTTTGATAGCTTATTTTAAGTGTTCTTAATGAATTGCATGGATACCGGAGTAACAATTGTTAATGGCTAACCAAGCTCTTCCTTTGTATCTGCAGAAGGCCTCAACCAAAAGCTCTACTAGGGGATACACCGGAAACTTTGAAGGATGAGGGCTATAAATCTGATGAAGATAAGTGGGACCTCATTGCCATAGAATCACCCTATACTTGACCTTAACGAGCAACGTGAAAACCAAATGGTCTGAGAACAAAGGTTTCATATAGCAGATTTTCTTTAGTACAACGTGGTGTTGCATAGTTCTCGCTTAATTTGCTATAGAACCTCGCTGTATCTGCAGTTTGATGTTTTGTGTAAGCCACACACAAGTATATTGTCGTAGAAAACACTAGGTTTGGCATAAGGGTTTCCCTAATGTTTCTCCAAGTTCATACTTATTAAAGATCAATGGAAGGTTGCTGTACATCTGATTTTAGATTTTGGTGCTGATTTTGCAATATGTGGTGATGGTTCCTAAGAGGATATTGGGTGAACCCCAACAGTTGTTGTTCAATTTCTGCCACTCATTTGTTGCTGCAACTAATCTTGGGATTGAAACTGTCTATCCATGTGGGCCTTTCACCCCTTTTCCACCCTATTGAGTTAACCTGTAAATCTGAAACAAGAAAATGACCTCTTATTCTTATATAAATTAATAATTTTCTCTACAAGAAAGTAACTACAAGGTTGTATATGCTTGATTACCACAAGTTATTATCATTTCAATAAGAGGAAAATTTAAAATAGACAAATACATATGTATAACTTTAGAAGAAAAGTAATTAGACAATTCACTTATTTGTGTTTGATACGCAAAACCTTGAGGTAGGAGTTAGGGGGTTACTTATTTGTGTTTGACATGTAAAACCTTGAGATAGGAGTTAGGGGCTACGGAGGTGAAGATGAAGTGTGTAATATTGAAGGGTGAAATGATGCAATCAATATAGAATTTCACCCACTAAGAAAGTCATTTTACTCATTACCAAGTGACTTGTTTTATTAGAATAAATGTTTTTTTTTTCAAAAGATTTAATCGATCCAACGTGATAGAGTTATTACATTCCTCATACATATGACGTTAAATATATAAAACTTCTTTTTAACTCACAATTTAGTGGGACCAATTTCTTACACATTTTAAGTCTACAAATTTTAGGTCTACCAAATTGTGTATGATTTTTTCCTCATAATGCCCAATCCTATACGATAGATGATAGATCCTTTACTATTCTTTCTTTATATATATTTTATTATGTGTGAGGGCATTCTGGTCAATCTGTCTAAAATGAAAAGTCTCTTATTGGATGAGAGGGAATCTTTACTTAGCATATTGATGATTAATTTTGTTTTCCGTCACTATTTTACCCCTATTTCTCAACAATATTCTCTTTGGAAAGAAAAAAATGAAATTAAATGCTTAATTTAGGTATTTATGTTGGTGTAAAATAATAAATATTTCATGAAATACGTAAAAATTGTGTTGAATATAACGTTAGCGAAAGAAATATTTGTTATATTATACTCTCTCTATTTCATATTAATTGAATTTGTGAGGCAACACATATTTATTAATAAAAATATTTAAGGACATAATTTAAATTATATTTTCCACGATTGTCCTTTGTGAAATCATTAATATAACCTTATAACTAATGCAATTTATCTCCTAAAAAATATCAAACTTCACTAAAGGAAACACAAGTATGAAAAAAGTTTCAAATGCCAATCTTGAATAAATTATGTTGAATAATAAAAAAAACCCCAAAAATTCATCTCAGTTAATATGAAATAGAGAATAAATTAGTACTTTCTATAATCAAGTCATATTTTAATTGAAGGTATCCTTTACTTCTGACTCAAGGTATCTCTTTGATGATGAAAGGACAAGCACAATCAATTGTTTTTGCACCAAATTGTAACAATATCATGTGTTTGGATATACTTTTAATAGTTGTAAAAGCTACGTCCTTCGTTTCAATTTTTTATTTGATTTTAACTTGACTAGAGTTTTTAAAAAATAAGGATTTTTTATCTTATAATTTTAAATTAAAGATGTGTAAAATTTATCAAATAAATTTTTTTAATTTTGTGATTTTAAATATATTGCGTAGAAAGTTGAAAGTAAAGAGTTGTTCAAATTTTTTTTTTTTTTTTAATTACACTAAAAAATAATATATA
>JAJOOF010013233.1:0-34762 GCA_029582545.1 Solanum lignicaule
GGAACAGATTTGATAAATACTGATAACTCTCGGATAGAGTATTAGAACGGAAAGATCCATTAGATAATGAACTATTGGTTCTAAGCCATCTCTGATGATTAATCAACAATTCAAAGTGCTTTTCATGCAGGCAATTATAAATTGGATTTTAAAAGGGATTTTAATGAGTTCTCTCCCAGATATTGCAGTTCCCGTTCTAGAGTTAGAGTTTTTTCTTAGTTTGTAGCTCTTATTGTAGATTTTGAGGATTTCTAAGCTTAATTTTTAGGATTTCTAAGTGGGTTTCTAAAATTCTTCAATTTGGACCATTGTAAAGACTTGGAAACCTTTACCCAGATCATGATGAATGTATTTGGTAATCATTTATCTGTTTTTATGATGTTTAGCTAAAACCCAAATTCTTGGGGTGCGATCATGTGATTATTTGCCTAATTTGCGTATTATTGTTTAATGATTATTTTGTTGCTTTAATGTGGGTTTAATCATTACTTGTGGATTAATCTATGAATTATAATTGCAAATACAATTTTAGCTTAGAGTTCTTTGCTTTCTTGAGAGAGGGGTTTAGGAACAAAGTCTTTTGATTAATAATTGTAGGTATTGGGTTGATGTGGGTTCAGCTCGAGAGAGTGAATCGTAAATCCAATTCTACCTATCTAGCTCGAGAGAGTGGATATATTAAGGTTGTGGGTTGTTTATCTTGTTAAGCTTGTCGATGTTCGAGAGAAATCGCCTGAATCGTAATAGTTGTTTGAGAGAAAGCTATTGCACTTATAGCCTAGCCTACCCACAGTGTTTCAATAAATTATTGTTAAATGCCAATTACTCATATTGCATAATTAGCTTATAATCTATCACATCCTGAGAATTCCTCTTAATATTGTTATTCCACCTGTTTTATTTCTTGTTGCAACTGATAATTGCAAATCAAAACCCCACATATGTGACATTTGTGTCATCCCCTTAGACTTGTTCACATGTCTTTTTCGATAATTTCTATTCCTATAACTAATTACACAACATTTGTTCTTCATAACTGAATTTAAACACGTACCACTCCTTGTGGGTTCGACCCCAACTCTTCGTTGGGTTTTATACTAGTTAATGATCGTTTGCACCTACAATTGGATGAGGTGTGGTTGAAACGTTAATCAAAATGTCGTCGCTGCCGAGGAGTGGTGTTGTTTGAAATTCTACTATTGAAGTTGAATTGTGATCTTTTTGGTTTTAGTTGAATCGACTTAATTTGTTTTGTGTTTGTGCTGTTTGTGTTGAACAGAGGAAGAGATGAGTGTGAATGGGAGTAATGGTAGCCAAGTGGGCCACCAAGATGATACTGGGAATCTTAATGATGTGAATGACCCAATCCAATTGGGTGGTGTTGGTGAAATACGTCTACCTCCAATCTAAGGAAATGCTATCTTCCGTGTTACTAACACAATGCTACAGCTCCACCAAATGAAAGGTCTATATGGAGGATCGTCTCACGAAGACCCCCATGAGCATATCCGGAACTTCATGGACGTTTTTCGTCCGTTCTCATTTAAGAACGTATCACAAGAATCAGTCTGTCTTAGGTTGTTTCCATTCTCTTTGATGGGTGAAGCTACCAAATGGTTAGCTAAGTTACCGAGGGATTCCATCACCTCTTGGGATGAATTGACAACAGTGTTCTATGTGAGATTCTTTCCCCCGTCAAAGATGATGACGCTCAGAGATAGCATCAAAGGTTTAAAACGCTTGGAAGGTAAACCTATCCATGAGACGTGGCTGAGGTTAAAGAAGTTGTTACTTCAACGTCTGACTCACGGATTGCCAAACCATATATTCCAGCAATACTTCTATAAGAGTTTTGACTCGGTGAACAAAGGAGTTGCTAATCAACTTGTTCCCGGAGGTATAATGCAACAACCCTATGCAGTAGTGTCTCAACTCCTTGATGGCATGACCAAGATCAATAGGGCATAGTACACTCGTGAAGACCAAGTCTCTCCTCTCTGTTTTAGGATGGCAAAAGAGAAGATTGAAAAGGATCAAGAGAGAGACCAAAATATGGCTAAAATGATGACCCAACTAGATATCTTGGCAAAAAATATGATGGGGAGTGGTGTGAAAAGTGTTAATAGTGTGGGTGTTGGTGGAGTTAACCCCGATGAAGCACAATTTAAAGCATTGTAGAATGAGGAAGTGAACTTCCTTCCAAATTAAGGAGGAGGTTTTCGTTCCAACTATCTAAGGCCGGGTGGAAATCTGAGTTGGAATAGAGATGATGGATGGAGAGATCGTGACAGGGAATGGCGTGATTGCAATGCTACTTGGAGGGAAAGAGCGGGTGACAAGGACAGGTACGTCCTAACCCATGAACATCAAAATCCCAAAGAGTCGGAAAATTTCTGTATGAAAGACATGCTCTCATGCATTCTCAATAAGGTAGAAGGGTCGGACAAAGTTTTGAAAGAAGATGTCTCTACTATCAATCAGACGGTGACTTCTCACTCAGTCTCTATTAAAGAGCTGGAAACACAAATGGGTCAAATCTCGACCCAATTAAATCCAAGAAAAAAGGGGGGGGGGGGTTCCCCAGTGACATAATAGCCAACCCCAAAAATGAAGCTTGAATTGGTATTTCTGACGTGCCATGACATTAAATAAGGCGCTTTTTGGGGGGCAACCCAAGGTTTTAATGCTGTAGTTTTACTTTCAAATAACGGGTGTTTATTTTGCAGGTTGAAAAGTGAATAGTGTTGGAAAATGGGTACTTTGGCGAGCCTAAAGTTGAGTCGGCGACTCGTCGAACAGGTCTGCGAGCCCCGACTTGGACCGCCGTTGGAACCACTCAAATTGAAGAGGAACTCTATAAAAATCGGCGAGCTAAAACCTTAGTCGGTGACTCACCAAATAGGTCAGTGATCCCCGACTTTATCCACCGTTTGAACCCCTAAATTACTGGGAGTTCTGTAAAACATAGCGAGCCAATATACCACTCGGAGCATCGCCGAGTGGTTCGGTGGACATGACTTATACCGCCGAATGGGGCGCGAACTGAAAGGTTCTAAAGGTCAAACAGGTTAAAATTTCAAATCCTTCATCTTCTACAATTTTTAACCCTCGTACTCTCAAACCCTATATTAGATCTTTCGTATTTTCTTGTTTTTAGTCTCATATCTTGTGAAATCTTCGCTCGAGATTATGGAACTTTGCCACCTAGCATTTCAATTAAATGTTTTGGCATAAAGGTTGGTTTTTCAAACCCCACACTTAAATATGTGGTTGAAGTCAAATGCAAGTGTTAATGTGTTGTTGATTGTTGTTGGGTAGTTGATTTTATTGATTTTAATTATTGGATTCCCCGTAATGAGTTTAATTAGTGCCAAATTGTGCATAATTGATCGATTCTCGTGTTTTTCCTTGTTAAAATCGAGTTTGAATTATTGGGCTGCGATGAAAATGGGTTGGGTCTAGTGGGGTAAAGTATAAGTAACTGCGGATTTTGCTAAATTTGAGATTTATCCCAATGATGGAGGGGTCGACGCCATTCTTAAGGGCAAAAGACGTCAAATGGCCAATTTTGGTGAAATCGGGGGAATTCTGAGTACCCCGAGGGCAGGGGTAGTATGGGTCTTGATTGAATTTCATAGTGTATGGGTTTAATTTTTTTTCATTGGTTGCACATTGAATTTTGAAGAAGTGTGGTGAAAACTGGCACGTTGGGCCATTTGGCAAGGTGAGTCGAGCTCACCGAGTGGTTCGGCATTTCACCTAAATCCCCCTAGATTGCCTTTAATTTCCATAAGATGTTGAGTTGTGTTTTGTAACTTTTGGTGATATGCCTGAGTTCATCGAGTTCACTCGGCGATTCGCTGAAAGTCCTTTTTGATTGCCCTTATGCGCGCCCCTAACCCCTAAAATACACTGTTACTTTTGGGGAGCTACTTCTAGCTCGCCGATTGGTGTCGGTGATTCACTAAATTTCCCAAGACATGGCTGACCTTTCTTGAATGTTAGAAGTTTTTGTGCTGGTACTTTCGACGAGCCCGATCTGGTTTGCCTAAGTGACTCGACAACTCGCCGAACAAATTTTCTAAGTGTTTCTTCGTTATTTTGCATATATGGCTAGAACCAATATGACTGGTGGAGACATGCTTCCCCGAAAGCGAGCACGAAGAGTCGTGATAAATGAGAAAGCAACTGCTTCCAATGCTAAGGCCAAGAAGCTGCCTCCAAAGGGCGAAAAGGGAAAGGGCAAGGCGCCCATGATTGAGACACCGGAGTACAACTCCGACAGTGAGAAAGAATCCTATGATTCTCAAGATTCTATCTGCGAGTCTAAGGATGATCAGTTGCTGCAATCCCAGAGAGTAGAGCTCCACTCTAAGGCAACGCATGATCCCTCTAGGATCCCGGTAGCTCAAATTCCCCCTCCTCCAGCTCTAGCATAGACGGTGGTCCCGGCACCACCAATATAGGGTCCTCCTCCCCGGTCACTCAATTGATTAAAGGCCGAGGGATTGAGGACAATCTTAGAGGAGAAGAGACTGTCCACAGATGGTGTGGTGGACATACATCGAGCAGTGTGGGACACTCTTAGGTTCCACATATTTGATATCTTCACCAAGCCCCGTGGCCCCTGCATTCCCACTTGGGTCCGGGAGTTCTACGCTGCCTATAGTGACCTAGTGACTCAAGCGAAGAAGAATGATAATGCCTTCAAGCTGGTCTGGTGGTCCGTGGCAAGAAAGTAAAATGCAACCATGAAGATATAAATTATGTGTTTGAGAGGGCTATAGACTTCATGCACGAATACCAGAGTATGATCACAACAAAGACTCTAGATGACCTCAAATGTTGGCTATCCCCTCTTCTTTCTAATACCACTCCGAGGTGGATTGAGGCCGAAGTGCCTATAGAGAAGAAAGATCTCAATGTGGCGGTTAGATATTGGTTTGGATTTATTAGAAGCTCGATCATGCCATCTCAGAACGAGTCTATCCTCTGCCACCCAAAGGTAGTCTACCTTGATCGTTGAGAAGGAGATGACCATGAGGGCCAAGAAGCACCATACGTCCCTCCCATTCTCGGTACTGATCACAGAGTTATGTCGATGGGCCAAAGTTCCATGAGATGAGAAGAGCAATGTTGAGATTACACCAACCTCTTCTACCGACATTCAGCATATAGAGGCTGAGTACACGAGGGACGATACTGATAGGAAGAGAGCAGCCCTGGTGGACACATCTCTAGAGGTTGACAATGATATAATACCTGCAGAGGCATGCATGACTACTCCTGCCACTGGGACTTAAGGTACTTCTAGTTCCACTCCTACGGATGCTCCTGGTACTTTTCCTGCTCCTCTGCCCCCTAGATCTGCTGCTAGTACTTCTGCTTCTAGTCCTCAGATCACCCAGGCTATACTGTATAATATGGGGCATTTGGCCCAATCCATTGATGTGCGTGCCTCCCGATTAGAGGCCGTTGTTCCTAGGATGATCGAGAGATCAATTACTGTTGTATTGACACCTCTCAGGGCTTTGATTGAAGTGCTTACGGCGAGAGTAGAGGTATGTGAGAGAGGATAACATGCTACTGAGGAGGTGATGGCCTTGAATGCCGAGGTTTCTGAGCTGAGGAAGGATGTGGACTATCTAAAGTCTACATATTTTACTTCACTATTCAGGATGGTGGAGATCCCTGATGACCTGAACACAGATAGTCCAGCCTGTTTTGAGGTGCCTCCGGCTACCATCGGATATGAGGTGAGAGCTGATGTTGCTGCTGATGAGTCGAGGCTGAGACTGATGAGGAGCAGCTTAATGTTCATAAGGATGCTTTCTTTGATGATTTGGCAAACCTCGAGGGTGCCATGGTAAATTTGGCAGTTCAGGCCTCTTTGAGGGATGTTTCCATGGTGGGCTCCAGTGGAGCCAAGGTTGATGAGACACTAGGCGTTGATGCCTAGACAGATGGAGCGACGGATATGCAGGCTTCACCTTAGTCTTAGCCTGGCAGTAAGACCTTTCCCATTCCTCTCGTTTACTCTTTATATACTGTTTTTGTTTTAGTTGCATATTAGGACAACTGTGTATTTTGTTAGGTTGGGTGAGGTATTTCCATACCTACCTCTTATGACTGTTATGTGAATATTAGCTCTGTTTTGATGTTGTATTTTATGAATATTGAGCTTATTTGGTTTATTTTTATATATCTTGGTTGTGGTATTGCAAATGTTCTGAGTTTGTTGCCCATTGTTTTGATGTGAAAGCGATTCTGAACCAATTTAAAAAATTTTGCCACTTCTTGTTTGTGTGACTGTGGTTGTTCTTGTACAAATTTGAGTGTCGATTATGGTCAATACCGATGAATTGAACAGTGCTCTTAATTGAACAAAATGAATGTGCGGCTATGATGAGGCAAACGAAGTTACATAGACAATATGTGAACTTTGAGCATCTTGTTGTGACTAGCCGATTATCAGTGAAGTCTCTTGTGATGAACATTGGACGTTAGCTAGAAAGTGTGCAG
This sequence comes from Solanum lignicaule, assembly GCA_029582545.1. NCBI lineage: Eukaryota > Viridiplantae > Streptophyta > Magnoliopsida > Solanales > Solanaceae > Solanum > Solanum lignicaule. Next base: position 6,523 of record JAJOOF010013233.1, read on the forward strand.
TCTTATCTGATGATTGTATCAATGCCTTGTGTGATGAGGTCATCTTGAACATTGTATTTGATGACACCTAGAATTTGCCCTGTTTGTCCGATTGATTGAAGTGAAGCAAGCAATTGAAATGATCTTAGGCCTAGAATTTTGAAGAGTGAACCAATTTGACAATATACCTTTTTTGTGGCCACCAGTGTGAGATGTGTGAACCTTGCTTGGCACCTTTTGAGCCTATCCTTTTCTTGGAAGAAACTTGAACAACTTTGATTATTTTATCCCATCACCCATAATCTTCATAAAGTATTGGTATGTTTGAATATCCAACTTAGGCCAAAAGCCTAAGTTGGGGGTGTGGTGAAAAAAAAAGAAAGTCAAGAAGTGTGAATAATCCCCCTTTTTTTTGTCATTTTTTTTTAAAAAACATGTAACCCCTCCATGTAAAAAAAAAACAAGGAAATGAAAGGAAAGAAAAGAAAAGAAAATGACCGAAAAAGAGAAAAAGTTGTGAAATAAAGTAGTGAAAATTGCAAAAGAAATGGGGTATCCGGTGGTTTATATCAAGTTGAATAATGGGGTGGATTATGAGCATGGTTGAAATGTTAAAGAAAAGGAGGAAAGTGATGTTCAGGCCATACTTCATGAAGGTAGAAGCCACTAATCCTAAATGACCATATCTTTACACTCAACCTCGTCGATTGGAAAATAAGGGCAAACTTGTGGGTGAAGTCATGCATGCGTTCATATTTGTGAGTGTGAGATTTGTATATGATTTCAGTACTTTAAATTGTTGAGAAATTTTGTGTTAATATGGAACCACTCGATGCACTGCCTAGTGGCTTTTTAGCTCGCTTAAAGTTCCAGTTTGATAGCCCTGGGGAGAAAAACAGAGTCCGGACAGAAATGGGCAGTTGGCGAATTGCCGATCGGTTCCGCGACAACACACTAGATCGCCTACAGTTAAACGACTTGGGATGCTGAAGGCCAATGCAAGATAGTGATGGAAAGAGAGCAAACTACCGTTCGCTGAACCACTCGGCGAGACACGACTTATCCCACCGAGTGAACTTTTAGGCCAAAACGCAGGCAACTATAAGTTTGATTTTAAAAGGGATATTGAGGAGTTCTATCCCAGATATTGTAGTTCCCATTAAATAGTTAGAGTTTTCTCTTAGTCTATAGCTCTTATTGTAGACTTTGAGGATTTCTAAGCTTTATTTTGAGGATTTGCAAGTGGGTTTCTAAAATTCTTCAATTTGGAGCTTTGTAAAGACTTAGGAACCTTTACCTAGATCATGGAGAATGTATTTGGTAATCATTTCTCTATTTTTATGATGTTTAGCTAAAACCCCAATTCTTAGGGTGTGATCATGTGATTATTTTCTTAATTTGCTTATGGGTATTGTTGTTTAACGAATATTTTGCTGTTTTAATGTGGTTTAAATCATTTGTTGTGCATTAATCTATAGATTGTAGTTGCAACTACAATTTTAGCTTAGAGTTCTTGGCTTGCTTGAGAGAGGGGTTTTGGAACAAAAACTTTTGATTAATAATTGTAGGTATTGGGTTGATGTAGGTTTAGCTCGAGAGAGTGAATCCTAAACCCGATTCTACCTATCTAGCTCGAGAGAGTAAATATATTAAGGTTGTGGGTTGTTTATCTTGTTAAGCTTGTCGATGTTCAAGAGAAATCGCTTAAATCGTAATAGTTGTTTGATAAAAAGCTATTGTACTTATAGCCTAGCCTACCCACTGTATCAACAAATTGTTGTTAAATGCCAATTACCCATATTGCATAATTAGCTTATAATCGATCACATCCCGAGAATTCCTCTTAATATTTTGTTTCTCCTTTTTTCATTCTTGTTAGAGCTGATAATTGCAAATCAAAACCCCCTATCTGACATTCGTGTCTTTTTTGATAATTTATATTCCTATAACTAATTAGACCTCATTCGTACGTCATAACTGAATTTGAACACGTACCTCTCCTTGTGGGTTCGACCCCAACTCTTTGTTTGGTTTTATCCTAGTTAACGATCGTTTGCACCTAGAATTGGATGAGGTGTGCTTGAAACGTTAGTCAAGCCTCTACCTCAAAGCCCTCTTGGTGCTAAGTCTAAATCCCAGCAGAATTGATAAAAGTCAAATATTATTTTAACATAAAAAAAGGCAATAATCAATACCAATCTACACTTTTGAGATCAAAACATAGAATAGCTTCTTAAAGATAATTCAACAGGGATGAGAAAACCTTTAACCGATGTGAATTCATATGTGATAAATGCCTTTCACAATCATGACCATCATAGTAAGTTAGAAATTATTTCATAATAGCATTGATACTTTCCTTCCAAATCCTCCCCAAATAATTTATTGGAATTATTTCATAAAAACATGCATATCTTCAAGGTTTGAAATTCATAGTTCATGGGTTCATCGTAGGATCATGGTTGAAAAGCATAATTTAGGCGTGGGTATATGCAATTTAACTAAATATCATAGATTAACATCATATAATGGACTAGAAAACATAATCAATCATATTTGGATGAAACCCACATATATTAAATTGAAACCCTAATTTGATCAATTGGAAATTCGTCACGACCCTTGGGTACACCCTAGATGTAACATGGCGTACTTGACCCCGAAGGGGTCTCATACAAGCCCTTAGCATATCATAACATAAGATAATAGAAAAGTGTGGAAATTTTAAAACATTTTCCATACAATCAAAGTTTTTATAAAAGCAAATCTGAAGTCTTACTACACTTGTCTCAAACCATTTATAACCACTTTGAATAACTCTTGGGACACAACCCATACAATAGTCTCAAAACATAAGAGAAAGACATAAAGGAAATGGTGGCTTTATCCTCGATGCAATGAGGACTCACCAATATTCAAGTCCTTACTCTTCTAGAAACCTATCCTCAAGAATGGAAATCAAATCACTGGACCCTACATTTGATGAGAATGTAGGCAAGAGTACACGTTAGTACAAAGTACTAAATATGACAGCTAGCATAACATCATAAGAGCATAACATAAGGGTTAGTCAACATAAGACATAATCCATAAGCATAAGAGATACTTCATGAAAATATAAACTATAAGCATAAAAGACAATAATATAGTCATAAGCATAATCTCCAACATAAGCATCATATAAGCATTAGTCAACCCTTAGTGCCTCATATCATAAGAGAACTACTTCTCAGGTAACCTCAAAGAATACTTGTGCAATGCATGGATGAGACCCCATAATTCTACCCACACTAAATATCACTTTTAGGTCATCATAATCATACTTACCATCTTATGGTCTCATCCTTAGCTTACTTCTCATAGGCAAGGGAATCTTGACCTTTAGTCCAACATATCATGGAAGCCAACTATAGTAAAAATCCAAGTTAAACATATATCATCTAGGTAAATCTCATATTAGGACATGCTTACAATACTTCCTTAAAGTAATCCAGTTTCATCGTACACATGCTAGTTAGATTAGGGACTTGTTCCACATGTTCATAATAGTCATGGAAGAGTACCTCTTTACTTAGTCCAAGACAAGTCATTACTCATGAATGGTCATAATTCGCCTATTCAAGGCTACCAAGGAAAAGTACTTATTACTCAATCCAAGCTAAGCGTGCAACACATAAGAGACATGTTTCATTAGTATCTTTAAGTTATACTTGTGCAATGCATGAATAAGACCCCATAATCCTACCCATGCTAAGTACTACTCTAGGCTATCACATATCAATGATTACTATTTATCATTTTAGATTACCAAGGAATAGAACCCTATTAGGCTAGACCAACCTATCAAGGAAAAGTCACCATATTGGACTAGACCAAGCTACAATGGAAAGGCATACTATCATGCAAGTCCAAGCTATACAGGGGAGGATATTATTCCACCATCCTAGCTACCAATGAGATTGTTTAGCCTAACTCAAGTCATGCTACCATGCAAGCATTCTACGATACTAGTGCAAACTACCCTTAGAAGAGTATGGTTCCTCAATTGTAGGCTACCATGAGGTCTTATATTCATGCTACCATGCAAGCATTCTATGATGCTAATCCTAAGTGTTGGTCCCAAAATACACGCAAGCGTACGTGGTTGCACAAGTAGTATAGATTATTCAAGAAACGAGTTATCGTTCTCAAGGGACTTATGATCAACTTATATTCACTCAATTCTACAACTAAAAGTAACCAATTAACCTTTTTAAGAGTTGTTGATTTAGTTAAGTATCTACTAATAATTATGCACTGAATGAAAGTAATGAACAACTTTGATATAATATGGTTCAAGCAAGTTTAGAAACAATTCCAGGGCTGCAGCATATAATGAATATCATGCATCATATCATCGACTTAGAATTCACTTCAGTTGTCAAATTAATGGTTTATAGGGTTGATAGTATGGTCCGGGTGGTTCGCCTCTCACCGCCTACCCCAGTTAGCCATCTAACTACATCGTTGAGCGGGAATAAATAAACTAACTAGCGAGCATATATATTTCATCCTATTTCGTAACCAAGCAAGGTGTTCGTCTGGGCATCACTCCTGAACACTAATCACCTCAATTTAATGGGCGGACCGAGCTCTCTATATCCTCTGGTCTATCTAATGTCTCCCCGTTCGATTTTAAGATAAGACACTAGATTTATTTTATGGTGCGCAAGCATAAAATAGTAAAACAAGAATATATAAGTAATTTGGATTGACAACCGAAATTCAATTCATAAAGCCTCAAACATTCAACACATAATTCATAGCTACAGCCCCAGAACTAGGGCGTTTAGCTACTCATGCTATTAGAAAACAAGAAAATACTATAGTTCATGCAATTTCCGAAAAATAGAAGAGTTAAAGGATTGAAACCTATTGCAAACTTAAATTCTTGCCCTTCCACACTAAATCAAAAGTCGACTCCTTTTTTTAAGCCCTAAGGATCTATTTATACTACTAGGAAAAGTTGGGAACCAATCCCACTCAAATTAGGAATCCTACTTAATGTTAAAAACTTGGAAAAGTCAAAGAACAGGTGGCGTGTCGCTCCCCTTATCGCGCCTCAAGGTTTTTTTTCTCGTCCAGCTCTTGGCGCGCCGCGCCAAGCAGAGCGCCTGGGCAGTTCCTCTGAAGTTTCCCTTCTGGCGCGTCGCGCCTCTCAGTACGCCTCAACAGGCTCTCTGAAGTTTCCCTTCTGGCGCGTTGCGCCTCTCAGTACGCCAGCCACTGGTGATTGTTGCCTTAGCCATTTTCCTGCATCTCCTTGCTCCTTCTTCCATCTTCCCAATTCATATTCCATCACTATTTCCTGAAACAACTAATCACGTGCGTAAGTATGCAATCATCACATGTTAAACTAAAATTCAAGCTAATAAATCAAGATCGCCATCAAACATCATCACTTCGTAGGCCAATTTCGACTACTTAGGTATATAAATATGCCTAAGATCACTAAGCTTTCATGAGATGGTCCTGTCTTACCAAGTCAAGCTATACATGAAGGGAGTTTCATATCACAACCTCAAGCTAACATAACTAAACATGCTTTGATTCCTTTTTTGGTGAGCAAGCCTTTCAACCTAGAATCATTCTATGTGAGAAAACCTTTCACATCATAACATATTCATACATAGGTGTGTGTGAGAGAATGTTCTTTCAACAGAACAAAAACATATCATGATCATAGACACTGTATTCTCAAGCTCTAGGAATCAACCTACCTCACTACAAGACTTACTCTCAAAGCTTTACTTCTTACAATCATGATACATACCTAGATTTTAAAACATTATAATCACATGCTTCCTTATTAAGTGATTCTAATCATAAATCATCATAAAGGTTCAACTTCAAGCTTTCCTAGTCATGTCCATCATTTATACTATAATTTAATTCGATTCATGTCTACATGCTTTTATTCTTGAACTATTACTATACATAACATCAATTCTAGAAGATCATCTATGAATCCTCAATTTCTCTTCACAAGGCATAAACCCACATTACTACAATTTCATCAATTAATCTAGGGTTAGCCATGGAAAACATATAATATCAACATAATGACATGATTCACTACTAAATCAATCATAATTGATCATTGTACACTCAATTGGATCAACATACAACACTACCCATAATATAAGGAAGGAAACCCTATCTAGAATTGGGGTTCATCTTCACAATTGGGGAAAATCTAGGGGGCTCCATAGATGGAAGAATCCATGGATGAATAAGCTATCATACCTTGAATACAAATTCTTGACAAAGCTTGCAACAATGGAGTAATTTAACCTAGCTTGACCCTCTTCTTCTTCTTCTTCTTCTTCTTCTTCGTCTTCTTCTTGAGTTTTCTAGAGAGAGAATTTCTTATGAGAATTGGGTTCTTTGGTGAATTAAAAATAATGACTAGGAACAATGTATTTTGGGGTCTATTAGCTTTATATATGTTGTCTAATTACTAATAAAATGACCCCACTTAATAACTAATTCATTCTAGAAAATTCCCTAACCCTCCAACTTAACCGACCTTAAGACCACACTGCCCCCGACCCACGGGCCGTGCTAGTCATCTGTGGGTGGTGGTCTCCAGGTCCACATTTTTGGGTCTTGACCCACGACCCCTTCCCATGGGGCATGGGTCAATCTACTAGGTGTGAGTCCTTCCGTAGGTGGACTATTTTGGGCAGTTTCTAGGGTCTGTTTTAGTGTCCTCCTCAAGGACCCTTAGTTGGTCCTTGGGGAGTCGTACCTTGACGCTCTAACCCCTACCCTTCATTCTATATTCCAGAAGTCATATCTACGACTCTAACCCTCACATCAAGCCCTAGAACTCTCACGTAAGGCTCTAGTTTAGCCTTCTAGTTTCTGGGTGTTAGAATATCTCCTCCTTGGGAACATTCGTCCTCGAATGACGACTCTAAACACTTCTTAAAGGAAACAACTCTAGGCTAGCAGCCCATCAGGCATGAAACTCATCTAAATGCACACAACCAAGGAGGAAAACATCAACTCTAAGCTAAATGTACTCAATGCAACACAAGGGAGTAGGAACTACATCTAAGAACCCAAAATGCATGAAATTCTATATCTACTAATATTCGAGGAGGAACTACCATCTCCTAGCTAAAACATGCTCAACATACACTCATGGAGCCTATATGCAATTTATTCTCAAAAAGCATTTATTCAAGGAGGAATTTGTCAACTCCAAACTAAGGCATGCTCATCTATTCATTCTCATGAAGTCTATAGGCAAATCTACTCAATGCACTTCAACATGAGGAAAAATAATGCATATAAGTCATTTTTATCAAGACCTAAGCTTTTTAATGAACATGCATATAAGGAACTCATGGCCACATATCAACACCCAATGACCTTGCTATTTAGGAACACTATCTCCCCTTTGGGGAAAAGCCTATACAAACTCTTCTAAACATCATTATACTAAAGACAACTTCAAAGTCTAATCTATCAAGTCACAAAAGACCAAATAATACCGGAATCTAATAAAGAATGAAACACATACCGGTAGTCACATTAGGAGGTCACTCTTGTTCATTTATAGCTTGAAGGACATATAACCTATTCTTCTTTTGAGCATTCTCATCTGGACCACTTGTGGCAACTTGCTTACCCTCTCTTCTTGTAGCCCTTGCCTTTAAACAATCTTTCATCTTGTGGCCACTTTCACCACAACTAAAGCAACCCTCTTTACCGGCCAAACACCTACCCCCATGTCTCTTACCGCACCTAGCACAAGTAGACCATAGGGACTCATTATTAATTCTTTGTGGCTTAGGGTTAGACATCCTCTCCTGATTATTCTTAGGAGTATTAAAAGAACCTTGTCCGGAAACCCTTTGTCGTTTCTTAGAGCGACCATGTCCATCAGATTCATTATGAAAAGACTTATCATCATCCACTCTAGACCTCTTTTTATCCCTATATTTATCTTTAAGTTTATCCTCCTCCATTTGTTGAGCATACACCATAATACGTGTGATATCCATATCATGATAGAGCATTGTCGTACGACATTTTTTTGCTACCAGGTCGGATACTCTCGTCAAGAACCTACTCATCCTATCTCTTGAATCCACCACCATAGATGGAGCATACTTGGATAGTTGGGTAAATTTCAAGGCATACTCCTTAACACTCATGCTACCTTGCCTAAGGTTAATAAACTCTTCCACCTTAGCATCCCTCAACTCTAGGGAAAAGAACCTATCAAGGAATGCGTCTTTGAACATTTCCAACTCTATTGGACCCGCTCCTACCGGCCTGTTGTCTTTCCATCATTTATACCATACTTGTGCTACATCTCTCAATTGGTAAGCAACTAACTCCACTTTCTCTCCCAAAGTCACCCCCATGATAGCTAGCACTTTATAAACATCATCTATAAACCCTTGAGGATCTTCCTCCACTTTGGAGCCATAAAACTTCAGAGGTTTCATTCTCAAAAATCCCCTCACTCTTAAAGCCACGAAATTCACATTAGAATTCACCGGAGCTACCATCATTACTTATTAATGGTCATAATTCACCTATTCAAGGCTTCCAAGGAAAAGTACTTATTACTCAATCCAAGCTAAGCATGAAACACATAAGAGACATGCTTCATAAATAGCTTTAAGTTATACTAGTCCAATGCATGAATAATACCCCATAATCCTACCCATGCTAAGTACTACTTTAGGCTATCATGCATCAATGATTACTATTTATCATATTAGACCACCAAGGAATAGCACCCTATTAGGCTAGACCAAGCTATCAAGGAAAAGTCACCAGATTCGACTAGACCAAGCTACCATGCAAAGACATACTATCATGCAAGTCCAAGCTATACAAGGGAGGATATTATTCCACCATACTAGAAACCAATGAAATAGTTTGGCCTAACTCAAGTCATGCTACCATGCAAGCATTCTATGATACTATTGCAAGCTACCCTTAGAAGAGTATGGATCCTCAATCCTATGTTTCCATGAGGTCATATACTCATTCTACCATGCAAGCATTCTATGATGCTAATGCAAGCTACCCTTAGGAGAGTATGGTTTTTCAATCCTAAGCTACCATGAGACGAACTTGTCTTACCAAGTCAAGCTATACATGAAGGGATTTTCTTATCACAACCTCAAGATAACATAACTAAATATGCTTTGATTCCTTTTTTGGTGAGCATGCCTTTTAACCTAGAATCATTCTATGTGAGAAAACCTTTTACATCATATCATATTCATATATAGGTGTGTGTGTGAGAATTTCCTTTCAACAACACCACAACATATCATGATCATAGATACTTTACTCTCAAGCCCTAGGAATCAACATGCCTCACTACAAGCCTTACTCTGAAAGCTTTACTTCTTTCAATAATCATACATACATAGATTTTAAGGCATTCTAATCACATGCTTCCTTATTAAGTGGTTCTAATCATAAATCATCATAAAGGTTCAACATCAAGCTTTACTAGTCATGATTCATCATATATACTATAATATAATTTGATTCATGTCTACATGCTTTTATTCTTGAATATATAACATCAATTCTAGAAGATCATCTATGAATCCTCAATTTCTCTTCACAAGGCATAAAACCACATTACTATAATTTCATCAATTAATGTAGGGTTAGCCATGAAAAACATATAATATCATCATAATAACATGATTCATTACTAAATAAATCATAATTGATCATTATCCACTCAATTGGATCAACATACAACACTATCCAAAATATAAGAAAAAACACTAGCTAGAATTGGGGTTCATCTTCACAATTGGGGGAAATATAGGGGGATCCATAGATGGAAGAATCCATGGATTAATAAGCTTTCATACCTTGGATACAAAGCCCTCACAAAGCTTGCAACAATGGAGTAATTTGACCTAGCTTGACCCTCTTCTTCTTGAGATTTCTAGAGAGAGAATTTCTTAGAGGGAATTAGGTTCTTTGGTGAATTGAAAATAATGACTAGAATGAATGTATTCTGGGGTCTATTAGCTTTATATAGATGGTCTAATTATTAATAAAATGACCCCACTTAATAACTAATTATTTCTAGAAAGTTCCCTAACCCTCCAACTTAACCGACCTTAAGACCACACTGCCCCAACCCACGAGACCCCGATCCACAGGTCGTAAGTGGACCCACGAGCCATGCTTCTCTTCTATGGGTGGTGGTCTGCAGGTCAACATTTTGTGTTCTTGACCCACGACCCCTTCCAACGGGGTGTGGGTCCATCTACTGAGCATGAGTCACTCGTAGGTGGACTGTTTTGGGTACTTTCTAGGGGCTATTTTATGGTCCTCCTCAAGGACCATTAGTTGGTCCTTTGGGAGTCATACCTTGACTCTCTAACCCCCCCTAACCCTTCATTAAATGTTTGGGAAGTCATATCGATAACTCTAACCCTCACATCAAGCCCTATAACTCTAACGTAAGGCTCTAGTTTAGCCTACTAGTTTCCAGGTGTTAAAAAGTTGAGTAGGGAGATTGAAATCCTTTGGGATCCCATGGAAAAAAGAACTCAATGGAGGAGTACGCATATACCTTGATGAGTCGTACAAAAGCGTATTGGAATTGATCTTAGAAAATTATTTTTCCAATTCCTATGGTTGCCATCTACAACCCGTAGAAGCTTCTAAGGTCTTTAAATGGGTGTAGTGACCTGAACCGTCATTGATTTAGAATGGGAAAATGTCTTAAGCAGTTGGGCCCTACTATCGCGCAATAACAAGGTGATGTCGCTACTGTGGCGATACTCCAGCGAGATGGGGAGCGCCATAGCGGGTGAGACGAGGGACAAAACTTAAATAACGAGAAGTCTTATTTTCTCCCTTTTCCTGAAGTGCCAAAAAAAGACGAAGATCACCCTAGAAACCCTTAAAAGACTGCTCTAGGCTTGGGAAGGAAGGAGAAATAGATTTCTAGCGCAAAGTTGATGACAACTGACTAATTCTCAGCAAAAATCCACCGTCTTGTTGTTTGGAAGCAAGTATTGGAGCTAAAATCCCTTTCTAGCTCCATGTCGCAAGGTAAGCTAGGTTTACTCAATTGAATAGTCATAAATTCATGCTCATTGCGTAATATAATGTTAATTGACGGTGGACTCTATGTTTAGGCCTTCGGGCATGGAAAAAGGGATGATTGTACTTGTACCCTAGTTGCTAAATATGATGTGTACTGTGGGGAAAATCATTGTCATGTGAACTAGGGTTAGGCGATGGTTCTATTTCCTGTTGTGTGATATATGCCACTTAATTGCTTCATTGTATGGATGCATGTATGTGAATAGGGAAATGTGAATCAATCTAATGAAATGACTAAGTATGGACAATTGCATTCCATGAGCCTATTATTTGATTGTGTGACTATGTGACTGTTCATTATGGGTGTGATTATGGTTGTGGTTGTGCTGACTGGATCTGGTGTCACGTTCCACCACATATGTTGTATCGGGTGTCACATTCTGACACATACATTGGACCAAGTGTCATGTTCCGTCACATATATATTGGATCGGGGGTCACGTTCCGACACACTAACAGTTTGGGTGTGGGTTCCATGAGAGAACCATTTGTGAATACTACTTTCATATATACTGGCTATGGATATTGGGGATTTGTATGTTATACCCTCAAGGATATGTGAATTATGCATCTTGTGTATGTGTGTTTAGTGTGTTGTAATTAAATGGCTTATATCTAGTTTATTGGAATTGATTGCGAATGAGCGCGTCGATCGATATGTAGTCTGGTCGGTGGAGATCGAGGGTCCAGATATTATTATTGGCTATTGTTAGAAAGGTTGTCTGTCTTCTTAGACAATGAGAAGTGGGGTAGCGTTCATGAGGCATAAGTACCCTAGTGCTACCTTGGGAAGGGTATTTGTATTCAAAATGGTTAGCGAGCCTTGATAGAGTATACTATGTGGTCAAGGGCTAAATTGTGATACAGAGGAAGTGAGGGCATGTCGAGAGTGGTTGGCCGGGTTAGTAGTGGTTGTATTCGGGAACTCCTCTATGAGGTAGAATAGTTAAGTTGTAAACCAAGAGCAGAGCGATCACGGTGCTAGATCAGGGATATAGGGTCAAGTCTACTAGTATGTTAAGGTGTATGGAGATGGTAAAGGCCAGAGGATAAAGGATGAGGGGTGTACTTTATTATTGCATGTTTCATGCTGGTTGATTTCTTTATTTTATGCGATGGGTATTGAGTTGACCGATGATGCCTACCAGTAGGTGTGGTTTTTGTACTGATACTATTCTTGCTATGCCTTTTGGAATAGTCTGGTTGCAGGATCAGTGATGTTTCATAGGTGAAGATGAAGACAATCTCCAACAACTTCTAGTCTTCCTTCCCTGTGGTGGAAGCTGTGTCATTACTTATGGTATAATTATACTTTGTAATCTTAAAAGCTCTTGTACATGTTTAGACTAGATCCCTGGGGTGTTATTTATTTTATAAATTTTAACTTTGGATTGTTTAAACTCTTCATTATGTAAAAATCACATGAATTTTCTTCTACCTTCTAGTTTCTTAACGTTTCGCATGTTTTAACCGTTTGGGGATTAAAGGTTCTCCTACATAGGTGTTAGAGTATGTGCCCGTACGGCTTGGTGGGTAGGGTTGTGAAAAATTGGTATCAGAGTCCAGGTTGCTGGTATCAAATGTGGAATAGACTCCTGCGGATTGGTGTGTTGACGTCCACATCTAATCTTCAGGAAGTTATGAAGAATTCTAGGAAGTGTTCCATTTCTTCTCTACTTTCATGTGGGTTTTTCTTGTGGTATGGGTTGAGTCCAATTGGTATCTTCATATTCAAATTGGCATCTCAACAAAGTGCACAGGATGTTGTCGTGCAGCGGAAGGAACACAAGCACGGTAAAAATTGGAACCGAGAAGGCTCAAATTTGTATCTGGCCTTTGAGGTTGTAAAAGCATGGATGATCAACTAATGATCATCCATTAAGCGAGTTAATTAATAAATATTACTTATATGTGTGATGTAGCTTGAGATTTTGATTATGTGTATAGTGATTTTCTGAATAACTACTGGTGTGTGAAGTGTACTTGCTTGAATGCTACAATGTGATCCTAAACGATTTCTAGACGTGTTACATGATATACTTATGAGAGGGAATATAGTTGTTAGTTGAGCATGGACTTACCATTGATAAAGAGGGTAAGGGAAAAGAACGACTTGTGATTGTAGGGAAACTCCAGTTTCAAGGAAGTCGGGATTTGTCAAAAACCACATAAGAAAAAGGGTTTTTATTGAATAATAGTGAAATTTACTGTTATGAAAGGTTCCCTTGACGGGTGTTGCAACCGATTATAAATTGTGTGGTTAATAGGCATATTCATAGGATGTGCTTGCATATCGTGTTAGAGTAGTGGAAAAAGGGTCTGGCGTGTATACCGCTGGGTTGACATAGGATGGACAATGAATATCCTAGCTAAGAAGGTTATCCTGAATGCCTAGTTATGGCCCTGGGAGTCAAGGAAAAACTCTAGAAACGGGGAGAACCCCCACGAATAGTGAACCTGGGAACTAGTTCCGTCGAAGCCGCTGGGGCAGGACAATCCCGCCAGGGCAAGACTGTCAGAGTCGGAAGTCCCCCGCCAGAGCAGGACAGGGCGAGACAGAATCTCAGCCCTGTCTTCCCTATTTTCCCTTGTTTCGCCTATGGACTCTGAATCGTGCATGGGCTAACTTCCTTAGTCAAATTAGTACTTAGCAACAAAACAATAAGTTATAATCACCTAGAATTTAAATATTGGCTATGAAAATAGCAAAAACGAGCACCCATGTGCTTTAAAATTTGAAGGACAAACAAAAGAGAAAATAGAAACATTGTTTATTACATACCCAGGAGGGGCTAAACCATATCAAGATCCCTAGGAATAGGAAGTGTCCCTGCCTGATTTCAGGTCCTCTAGGGATATCTCGCCAATCCATGCCTCACACATCTAGGGTAACTCCTGAAAGTCCTCTGGCTCGAGCCTGGGAAGCGACCCAACAGAAAATGACCTTAAGGGTCTTCCACATCCAGCCCATCAGACGGTCCCTCTCTACGTTCTTCCTCTCCCCGCATCACAGCTGGTGGCGAAGCATCTCAACCTCAAGGGAAGTGGGGGCTGAGACTGGGTAGGATGGGCATCATCGGCCTTATCATCATCCTCTCCTTCATTATCTGCCTCAGCCGCTTCTCTACTGTTGTTGGCCCCATCCACCTTCATTCTTTTCCTTCCCTGAGTGGAGGTTGCCTGAACAAAAGAGAATGAAAAAGGGAATCCATAGGAAGTACATCGTCGGTGTCTAAGAGTGGCCACCCCCGCCCGCTTGCACATCGCTGGCACCAGTCCAGGCAGGAATAATGCCTTCTTGTTGCCTCTATTGAACATCTTCTACTCGGATATGATCTGAGTCCCCACATTAAGTCCAATCCCTTGCATAACAAAAGACACCACTGGGGCCCGAGGAAAGATCACGTCGGTGCAGTTTCCCAATGGGTGAATCCTCCTAGATACTAGGTGCAGCCACCTCTTGGCATCCAGTGACTAGTGAGTATTGGTGATGCCCTCAATAGTAGCCCAGTAAACCCAGTCCTGGCGCGCAACTTCGACCATTGTGTCCCACAGCCAACCCAAGTCCCTCTCCCTCAGTTTGGTCCCATACTTGACATTAGAGACATTCGGCACCTCGAGCACCTCATTGATGAACTGAGTGCTCAAAAGGATGTCAACTCCTCGGATGCAGATGGAAGGGTGAAGATCGTCCCAGCAAATAATAGGAAGTAGAGCGTAGAACTCCCTCACCCAGCCTGAGCGAGCGGTAAGGGAAGCCTTTATCAGCGAACCCCAACCAAACTCTATCACCTAGGGGTTCCACGATGCAGTGATAGATCACCTAAAGTTACAAACCTTGAGGATGCTGAATGCCAAGGCAAAAAGGTGATGGAAGTGACCACAGGGTGGCTCGTCGAGTGGTTCGGTGAGCCCTACTTACTTCGCCGAGTGACTCTTCGCAGCACAATTTTGGCGACTATATATACATTTTTGAACATTTAGTTTAGTATCTAATCTTATCTTAGCACATATTTGTTTAATCTATTTTTGAGTTTTGAACTGGGACAAGTTTTCTCTAGTTTTTCCTAAACTTTGAAGAATTGAAGTTTTTCACTTTTGAGAAATTGGAAGTGGGTCTTTGAGATTCTTCAAATTGGAGCATTGTAAGGATTCTACTCTTACCCAGTTTATGGATAATCTATTTGGTAACAATTTTTACCTTTTTAAGATGTCTAGCTATAACCCCAATTCTTGGGGTGTGATTATGTGATTATGGGTTGATTTAGTTTATCGTATTGCTAATTGTTAGTTTAAATGCTATTTAGAAGTGAGTTTAATCATTAATTGTGGTTTAATTTAAGAATTCTAGTTGCAAATGCAGTTCTAGGTTTGTGTTCTTGGCTTTCGAGAGAGAGAGGTTTTAAAACTAAGGTTTTTGATTGATGGTCTGTGAGTATTGGTTTGACATGCGTTCAGCTTGAGAGTGTAAATCCTAAACCTAATTCCACACATTCAACTCGAGAGAGTGAATGGACTGAGGTGTGGGCTGTTCTTATTTTGCATGTTTGTTAATGTTCGAGAGAAATCAACTTGATTCGGGGTAAATTGTTCGAAAGAAAGTTTATCTCCTCTATAGCCTAGCTTACTCACTAATATCTAGCTATTTACTAATAGTTGCAATTACCCATTTGTCTATATTAGCCTATAATCGAATCACATCCCAAGAACCCTTCTCATTATTGTTATTTTGTATTGTTTACCATTGTTTGTAGTATATAATCGAAATCAAAACCCCCATTTGACATTCGTGTCACCCCCGGATTTGAATGATGTTTTAATTCGATAAATTTTATTCCTATGACTGATTTGAATATGTTCATACTTCCAAATTGAATCTAAAATATGTACCGCTCCCTGTGGGATTCGACCCCAACTCATTTAGTTGGGTTTTATAC
Source organism: Solanum lignicaule (assembly GCA_029582545.1). Lineage (NCBI taxonomy): Eukaryota > Viridiplantae > Streptophyta > Magnoliopsida > Solanales > Solanaceae > Solanum > Solanum lignicaule. The sequence continues at coordinate 22,596 of JAJOOF010013233.1, forward strand.
TGATTAACAACCGTTGACACTTAGAATTAGATGAAGTGTCTTTGTAACGTTATTAATCAAAATGGCACCGCTGCCGGGGAGTGGTGTTGTTTGGGATTCTTTTTGTGAAGTTGAATGTTTTTCTTTTAAGTCATAGTTGAATCTACTTACTTTAAGTTTTGGTTTGTGTGTTGCTGTTTAAAACAGAGGAAATGAGAGTCAACAGAAGCAATGGTAGCCAAGTGGGCCACCAAGATGACATCGGATGATGTCAATGACCCGAATATAAATGATCCAAACCCAGTGGGCGGAGTTGGTGCCATTCGCTTGCCTCCGGCTGAAGGGAATGATGTGTTCCACATTACAAGCACCATGTTCCAGCTCTTGCAATTGAAAGGATTGTTTGGTGGGTTGTCTTATGAGGATCCCCATGAGCATATAAGGAACTTTGGTGATGTTTGTGGGTCGTTCTCCTTCAAGAACATATCGCAAGAGTCGGTCTGGTTGAGGTTGTTCTTATTTTCTCTAATGGGAGAAGTGTGTAAGTGGTTGGCTGAGTTGCCAAGAGATTCTATCACTTCGTGGGAAGAGCTTGTCACCGTATTCCAAGTGCGATTTTTCCCTCCTTCGAAATTATGACACTTAGGGACAACATCCAAAGCTTAAAGCGTTTGAAGGGTGAGCCAATCCATAAGACTTGGCTAAGATTAATGAAGTTGGTGCTGCAATGCCCAACTTATGGTTTGCCCAACAACGTTTTTCTGCAATACTTTTACCGAATCCTTGATTCGGTGAACAAGGGAGTAGTTGATCAACTTTCTCCGGGAGGTTTGATGCAACAACCTTACATTATAGTAACCAAGCTCTTGGATGGTATGACCAAAATTAACCAGGCATGGTACACCCGTGAAGATCGTTCTCCCCTCTCACTTTTAAATTAACAAAGGAGCAGGTTGAGAAAGATCAGGAGAGGGACCAAAACATGGCAGAGATGATGACCCAACTTGACATTTTAGCCAAGAATGTCATGGGAGCTGGTGCTAGAAGTGTAAATGATGTGGGTGTAGGGTATGTAAACCCCGAGGAGTCCAACTTTGAAGCAATGTGCAATGAGGAAGTGAACTTCCTAGCCAACCAAGGAGGAGGTTATCGTGCAAACTACCCAAGGCAGGGTGGTAACCAAGGTTGGAACAGGGATGAGGGCTAGAGAGACAGTGATAGAGAGTGGAGGGATCGTAACCCTACTTGGAAAGAAAGAAATGGGGAGATTCATAGGTATGTTCATCCCCACGAGCGTCAAATGCCAAAGATTTTGAGGGTGGCCGGGTTGAGGATATGCTCTCTCGTATTCTCAACAAGGTTGAAGGGTCCGATAAAATTTTGAAGGAGATGAAGGAAGATGTATCGACCCTTTACCAGACGGTGACCTCTCATTCCGTCTCTATCAAGCAGTTGCAGACCTAAATGGGTCAAATTTCTTCTCATTTAAACCCGAGACAACAAGAGGGGTTGCCTAGTGATAATATGGCAAACCCCAAGAATGAAGTTTGAGCGAGCACTTGCGTCGTGCCATGACATTAACTAAGGCGCTTCTTAGGAGGCAACCCAAGTTCTTATTGCTTTATTTGAATTTTGAAATAACGTGTCTTGATTGTGCAGGTTGACGTGTAGAATGTGTTTGAAAAGTGCAGGTTGGCGAGCAAAATGTCCAGTCGGTAACTCAACAAAGAGGTCGGCGAGCCCGACTTGGACCGCCGTTGGGCTCAGGAAATTATCAAGTTGGAGTCTGTAAAACTCGGCGGGCTCATGGACAAGTCGGTGAATCGCCGAACAGGTTAGCGAGCCCGACTTTGTCCGCCTTTTGGACCCCCCAAGTTAACGGGAGGTTCAGTAAAACTCGGCGAGGTAAGTAACCACTCGGCCTGTCGCCGAGTGGTTCGGCGAGGAAAAATATTATCACACAAACGGCACGAACTGGACTGTTTTTAAAAGGCCAAATGTTTAAAATTTCAAACTCTTTCACATTCCCTCACTTTTAAACATCATACAATTACACGAGTACTATATATTTCCTATATTTTTGCATTTTCTTGCTTTGTGGTTATTGATCTTGTGTTCGAAGTTGGAAATATTTGCCGCCTAGCATTACAAATTCATGATAAACATCACGCACGCACAACCCCACAAAATTTAACTCATTTCTATGCGCAACAAAAAGAGAGTTCAAAAATCAAGATAAAATGGGCAAGATTTATAAATTGAACTCGGCATTTCGACAATCTAAATCTAACAGAGAGGCCCAGAACACGTCAATTCAATAAGCCCAATTGCATAAGAGAACAAATTTTTCAACGAAGTCTCGGGATTCGGGAAAATCAACCTTTTATGCTGATTGAAGTACTTTGAAATGCTAGGAGGCAATGTAATCTCAAGTTCGAACAGCAACCGACGACTAAAATACCAAGAATGCAAAGATAATGAAAATTACTTACTAGGTGCAAATTTGCGAAAGTTGAAATCGAGTGGAAAATGAAAATTTGTCAAACTATGCAATCATTTGCCTTTAAAACTGTCCATTTGTTGCCCATTCCGCGACATTAGTCACCACCGCCGAACTATTCAGCGTCACGCCGAGTAGTCACCTTCCTCGCCGAGTTTTACAGACTCCAAAGTAAATTGGTGTTGAGTCTAATGACGGTCTAGTTCGGGGTCGCCGAACCCTTTGGCGATTTGCGGAATGGACCTATAGATTGCCAATCTACACTTGTCGATCACTCTCCACATTTCAACCTGCAAAATCAATACACCATTATTTCTATAATAAAACAAAACATTTAAAACCTTGGGTTGCCTCCCAAGAAGCGTCTTAGTTAACGTCGTGGCACAACACACGTTAACACTCAAACTCTATTTTTGGGGTTAGCCATAGTATCACTGGGCAACCCCCTATTTTGTTGCGATTGGAATGCATGTCCCACAAGGTTCTCCAGTAGCTGGACGGCTCTAGAATGAGACCAAATCATTCGCTTCATCCCTTTAATGTTTTCCTTCATTTCTTCCAGCTCTCTATCTTGCTCAGTCACCTTGTGGAAAATGATTGAGAGTATTCCCTCAAGGCGTTTAACCTCATTGTCCTTGCGACTTCGTCGCTCATGATGAGGGATGTATTTATCCTTCCTCTTGCACTGGACTTCGATCTTCATCATCTTTTTGGCAAGCTCATCCATCTGAATCATCAATGCGGCCAACATGAAATCCTTTTCTAGTTCTTGGTTCATTTTAGCCATGCTGTCGAGCAGTTGGATTGCCCTCGCATATGGTTGTTTTGCAATACCACCCAGAATGAGTTGGTCGACCAACCTCTTGTTATCGAGGCCAAGACCTCTGTAGATGCAATCAAGACGGATTATGTTGGGAATGTGATGAATTTGGCATTGAGTGATCAGTTCTTTAAACCTTTCGCATGCCTTGTGGACCCTTTCACCCTCCAATTGCTTGAAGGTTAGGATATCATCCTGAATCATCATTACCTCTAATGGAGGAAACTCCATTAGCTCGCACGTGTTAATTGATATATTCACTTCCTCTGCTTTTAAATGTCAAACAAGCAAAATACAAAACTAAAAATTAGGTAAGTAAACTACAACTAAGAAGAACACAAATTCTACTAATCTAAGAATTCTCAAATAGCACCACATCTCGGCATCAACACCATTTTGATGTTTGCATAATCAAGATACAACTTCCAATGCAAGTGTCTACGATCATACAATAGTAAAGTAACCCAACCAAGGGTTGGGGTTGAATCCCAAGGGTGTGGGCTAGAGAATTAATAGAGAAATAAAATTTAGTTATAATTAGTCATAGCTAAAAACATTATTGAATGTAAACATATTAAATCTAAGGGGTGACGCAAGTATCAATTATCAATGGGGGTTTGTAACAAACAAGCAAAACCAACACAAATGCAAAAAAGTACAAATCAAGGAGATGGGATTCTTAGGATGTGATAGGAATACGGATTAGACTAGACCATTGGGTACATGCTTTTGATCGTAAATCCGTTGAGTATTTGTGACTAGGCTAGACTATAGTGGGAGTAAATTCTCTCTCAAGCAACTTACCCCAAATCAAATGGGTTCCTCTCGAACACCCACTTGCCGCATGAAGAACAGCCTCCGGCTTAGCCCACTCACTCTCTCGAGTTGAGTGTGCAGGAGAAGGACTATGTTTCACTCTCTCGAGCTGAACCTCATGTCGACCCACTCCCACTGACGATTAATTTAGTAGTCTTAGTTTTACGACCTCTCTCTAGAGCAAGCCGAAAACACAAAGGTGAAATCGTATTTGCAACTACAATTTCATTAAGTTCCACCACAACTACTAAACGAAATCACATTTACACAATAAATAAACCATCAACAAGCAAGACCCAACAAATAATATAACCCATATTCACAAAATCACACCCCAAGAATTGGGGTTTTAGCTAGACATGTAAAAGAGATAGAAATGTATACCAAAATGAGTTTGAATTCAAATGGGTATGAAGATTTAAGTCTCAAAACAAGTCAAAAGTGAAGAATCCACAAGACCCAAGTCCAAATTCATGGAGTTGAAACCATTTGAACCGTCAGGTTCTTCAAAGCCCTCTCCAAACTTAGAGCTAAAAATTCTATATTAAAAATTTAATATCTAAAATCTGATATTAAGCTACAACTCTAAACGAGTATTTATAGTTTTCAAAAATCTGTGTTGCAACGGATCATTCAGAGTCGTTAGTCGAGATTGCCGATCAACTCAGCGATCCACCTTTTGGTAAGTTTTATCGCGTCTTGCTCTATCCTTCAGCATCGTCGTGTTTTGGATCATTGGGTGATATAGTACTACTTCGTGAAACTGCTCGGCGACACGCCAACTGCTTCTTTTCACCGCCGATTTGATCCTTTCTTTCAGGGCTCAGCACACTGGAGCAAAAGGCGAGGATAACACCCTTTTGGCGATTCGCCAAATGGGTTCGGCGATTCTCAGATCTTCATTTCTTCGTTCTTTCAGCTGCCTTTGTTCCGTTTTGCTAAATAGTGTTTATGATTTCCCTCAAACTCCAAATACCTAAAACTTAAGGGTTTTTATCAGATATTGAGACAAAATATGCATTTGAGGACTGTAATTCTATCAAAACAAAGCCCTAAATGAGTCCAATTTGTTGACTCATCAGTCCTCTCCTCGGCTACTCAACAGGCTAGAGGTCGAGGGGTTGAGGACGATTCTAGAGGAAAAGCTGCTATCCACAGAGGGCCTAGAGGGAAAGTATCCTAATGTGTGCGACACTCTTCAGTTTTATAGATTCTAGAAGTTTACCAGACCCCGAGGTCCCTATATTCCTACATGGATCTAGGAATTCTACGCAGCATACGGTGACCTGGTACCTAAGGGAAACAAGAAGGCCAGTGCCTTTAGACTAGTGATGTCCGTCATGGTCCGAGGGAAATAAATGGGGTACAGTAGTGATCACATCAATGATGTGCTTGACAGAGCCATGGGGTTTGAGCATGAGTATGAGGGTCTAGCTACAGCTCAGCCCCTGGATGATCTAAAGGGCTGGCTTGCCAACCTGATTTCTGATACCACCTCGAGGTGGATTGAGGCAGGAGCTCCAATAGAGAAGAAAGTCTTGAATGTAGTGGTACTGGTTTGGATTCATCAGCAGCTCTAGCATGCCTTCATAGAATTAGTCCATCCTCCGCCACCCAAGAAGATGCTCAATTTGGGACTTATTATGGAGTAGGAGATGGCCATGAGGGCCAAGCAGCGCCAAATGTTCCTTCCCTTTTAGGTCCTGATCATAGAGCTATGCCGGTGTGCGGGAGTTCCTCATGATAAGAAGAGGGATATCGAGGTCACCCCCTCATCCTCTAAAGACATCCGGCGTATAGAGGCCGAGTACACTCGAGAAGAGGCGGACATAAGGAGAGAAGCTCCGGTTGATGCATCCCCGGAGGTTGATGTTGAGACGATACCTGCAGAGGCATCTTTGTCTACTCCAGCCTCCGGGCCTTCAAGTACATATGCTTCTACTTCTTCCTAGGCTCCTGGTGCTTCTGTTGCTTGCCAGCCCACCAGGATTACTCAGGCCATGATCTTGAAGATGGGACACTTAGACCATTCTACTGATGTACGGGCCACCTGGTAGTAGGCTGAGGTACCATGGATGATTGAGAGAGACATCCTAGCTGCATTGATACCTCTCCGGGTATCTATTGACACTCTCACGGCGAGAGTGGAGACTTATGAGAGTCGACAGGGGGCTACTTTAGAGGTTACATCTTTGAGAGCCGAGGTTGCAAATTTGAGAAAGGAAGTGGACTATCTGAAGTCCACAGACTTCACTTCCATCTTTGAGTTAGTTGAGGATCGGAATGCTCTGACCATTTTTTAGATGCCTCCAGCCACCACCAGAGATGTACCTATCGACAATGTTGCTACTAATGAGTTAGAGGTGGAGATCGATGAGGAGCATCTGGGGAGCGAGATCCCGTCGTATATGATGATTTGGCCGACTTAGAGGATGTGATGTTTGAGACTGCCCGCAAGACCTACTTAAGAGACACCACCATGGCTGAGTCTAGTGAGGTCACTGTTGATGTGACATCGAGCACTGATGCCCCGATAGATGGAGAGACTCTATAGACAGGACCCTTCTTTACTTCCCTCTCTATCGTTTTAATTGGCTTTTTATGATTTTGTTGCATATGAGGACAACTGCCTTTTTATTTGTGGTGGGGGTGAGGTATTTCCATACCTACCTCTTGTGACTATTATGTGTATATATTATTGGGTTTTTGTGTTTCAATTGTGCTTTGATATTGTGTTCTGGATGTTTGAGCTTATGGCTCATTGTTTTGAATGCAAATGGTTTTTGACACATTCTAAAAAATTTGCCACCTCGTGTGTGATTGTGGTTGTTCTTGTGCAAATTTGCATATCGGTCATGATCAATACCGATGACTTCTATAGTGCTCTTAATCGAACAAAAAATGAATGCGCGTCTTTGATGAGACCAAGTGAAGTTGCATAGACAATGTGTGAACTTTGTGCATCTCGGTGTATCTAGCCGATTATCAAATAATTATCTTGTGATAAACATTTCACACTAGCGAAAGTGTGGAGTCTTGTTTGATATTGGTGCCAATGCCTTGTGTGATGAGCGTACCGTGAACCTTGTGTGATGACACCTAGAATTTTCCCTGTTAGTTCGGTTGACTAAGTGATGCAAGCTCTTGAAATCATCTTAGGCAACAATTTTGAAGAGTGAAACAATTTGACAATATACCTCTTTTGTGGCCAACCTTGTGAGTGTGTGAACTTTGTTGAATCACTTTGAGCCTTGTCCTTTTCTTGGAAGAAACTTGATGCAATTGTAACCCCTCTTTATCCATTCACCCATAATCCTTATGAAGTGTGGTTTGTTTGAATAGCCAACTTAGGCTGAAAGCCTAAGTTAGGGGTGTGGTGTAAAGAGGAGGTAAATCAAGAAGTGTGAAGAAGTCCCCCTTGATCGATGGATTTGAAAAAAAAAATGGAACCCCTCCATATTAAAAAAGAGAAATAAAAGAAGAAAGCAAAATAAAAACAAAGAAAAAGTTGTTAAATAAAGTTGTGAAAGTTGCAAAAAAAATGGGGTGTCCGGTTTTCCATGAGAAATGAATAATGGGGTGAATTTTGAGCATGAGTGAAAATGTTGAAGAAAAGGAAAGAAAGTGATGTTCATACCACATTTCATGAGGATAGTAGCCACCGAGTCTAAATGGCCATACCCTTACACTCAGCCCTGTTACAAGCCTTGATAAACCTTGTTGATCTTGAGTGAGCTGAAGCGAATGTTTATTGGAAAATAAGGGCAAACCTATGGGTGAAGTCATGCATGTGTTCATCTTTATGAGTGTGAGAGTCGTATGTGATTCCGATGCTATAAAGTGTTGACCAATTGTGTGTGAATATGTAATCATCTTTGTTGTGAGGGCATTTGAGTACCTTTGTTGAGCTTGAACTTGAATTTTAAGCAAGCCTTGTGAACTTGAGAATCTTTGATAATGGTAAATTACAGCTTGAATCTTTGAGTGCACAATTGATCCTTGCATGAGTAAGTTGAGTCTTGTTGTGTGCATTCATGATTGAGTCTTGTGTAGCACTGTTTGAGACATACTTTTTGAACTGCTGAACTTGAGTTTTACTTGAGGACAAGCAAAAGTTTAAGTTGGGGGTGTTGATGAGTCCGAGATTTGGACTCATTTAGGGATTTATTTATATACATTTAGTATCCTCATATGTTTATTTTGTGCCAATAACTGAGGTAAAACCCTTGATTTCCAGGAATATGGATTAAGGAACAAAGCAAGGACACTAATTTGCAAAAAGGACAAAGCGAGCTTAAGGAATGAAAAAAGGCAAGCCTGGTGATCGCCAATTCCACTTGGCGAGTCGCCGAATGGCTACTTGACCGCCTAAAGTTCCAGTGTGCCAAGCCATGAAGGAAAAGAACCAAGTTGGTGAGAGAAATGAGCAGTTGGCAAATCACCGAGTGGTTCCGCGATGCAGTGTTAGATCGCCCAAAGTTACAGACCTTGAGGATTCTGAATGCCAAACCAAAAAGGCGATGGAAGTGACCAAAGGAAGGCTCGCCGATTGGTTCGGCGAGCCCGACTTACTTCTCCGAGTGACTCTTCGCAGCATAATTTTGGAGACTATAAATACATTTTTGAACATTTATTTTAGTAACTAATCTTATCTTAGCTCATATTTTTTTAATCTATTTTTGAGTTTTGAACTGGGAGACAAGTTTTCTCTAGTTTTTCTTAAACTTTGAAGGATTGAAGTTTTTCACTTTTGAGAAATTGAATGTGGGTCTTTGAGAATCTTCTAATTGGAGCATTGTAAGGACGAATCTACTCTTACCCAGTTGATGGATAATCTATTTGGTAACGGTTTTTACCTTTTTATGATGTCTAGCTAAAACCCCAATTCTTGGGGTGTGATTATGTGATTATGGGCTGATTTAGTTTATGTATTGCTAATTGTTAGTTTAAATGCTATTTAGAAGTGAGTTTAATCATTAATTGTGGTTTAATATAAGAATTGTAGTTGCAAATGCAGTTCTACCTTTGTGTTTTTGGGTTGCTCGAGAGAGAAGTTTCACAACTAAGGTTTTTGATTGATGGTTTGTTGGTATTGGGTTGACCTGGGTTCAGCTTGACAAAGTGAATCCTAAACCCAATTCCACACATTCAGCTCGAGAACGTGAATGGACTAAGATGTGGGTTGTTCTTATTTTGCATGCTTATTGATGTTCGAGAAAAATCAACTTGATTCGGAGTAAATTGTTCGAGAGAAAGTTTATCTCCTCTGTAGCCTAGCTTACTCACTAATATCTAGTTATTTACTAATATTTTCAATTGCCCATTTGTCTATATTATCCTATAATCGCATCACATCCCAACAACCCATCTCATTATTGTTATTTCATATTATTAACCATTGTTTGTAGTTGATAATCGAAACCAAAACCCCCCCATTTGACATTCATGTCACCCCCTGATTTGAATGATGTTTTTATTAGATAATTTTTATTCCTATGACTAATTTGAACATGTTCATACTTCCAAATCGAATCTAAAACACGTACTGCTCCCTATGGGATTCGACTCCAACTCATTTAGTTGGGTTTTATACTGATTAACGACTGTTGACGCTTAGAATTGGATGAACTATCTTTGAAATGTTATTAATCAACTTTGCATAAAATTTCCTGCTAAATTCAGAGTATGAGCGATATCAGGTCTTGTGTGTCTCAAGTACCGAAGACTTCCTACTATCATTTTGTGTATAGAGGCATCTACAAGACTTCCCACAACTTCATGTAAACTATGTTTTTGAGCCAAAGAAGTGGGTACAACCTTTGCCAAAGTCATCTTTGTCTTGTCTAGCAACTCAGTAGCATACTTACTCAGACTTAAGTGAATTTCCCTTCAAAATACTTAACCTCTACTCCTAGAAATAAGTGTAAAGGGCTAAGATCTTTCATATTTCCCAAGTTGTAGAACAAACTCTGAGACATGTGATGGATTACTTCCTGTGACAATAATATCATCCACATATAACAAGATAAATATGGTTCCTTTGTGAGTTAGCAAAGTAAATAAGGAGGGATTTCCTTTACTACAGAAGAAACCATAGTGTAGGACATGCATGATAAACCTATCAAATCAGGCTTTTGGTGCTTGTTTAAGACCATGTCGTGACTTTTAAAGTACACACACATGATGAGGACACATGTGATCAATGAATCCAACAGGTTGACTCATGTACACGTCCTCTTGTATGACAATATAAAGGAAGTCATTTTCGACATCTATCTGCTTAACTTCCCACTTTAAGCTAATTGCAATGGATGATACCACCCTAATAGTTATGGCTTTAACAAGAGGGCTAAAAAAAATTTCAAAATCAATCCATGCAATCTATGAGAATCCTCTGGACACAAGTCTGGCGATGTATCTATAAACAATTCCATCAGCTTTCAATTTTGTCTTGAACACCGATTTTGAACCAATACGGTTTATAACAGGAGATTTGGGCACCAACATCCATGTTGTAACGAACAGAGAGCACCCCCTAGTCGTTACCGGCATATTCGACCTCAAAGAGGTCTTATACAAGCCCTTAGCCTTCATCATAGCATGTATCATAGAATAAAATTAACGGAAAATTTAAAACTTTTACTTTGGAAGTTCAACTTCACTTCATATAAGAAAAATAGAATCTAACTTCGTCACAATGTACCATCTGGACATAGAAGTATCGAAAATGGGACTTAGCCCTTACATCAATTAGAACTCTAGAAATAGGGAAGTACAACAATGTCTTTCAACATAAGCAAAGGACTAAACACAGAAGCTAGATCATATGGTCTCATCCTCGGACTTGAGGACTCACCAACTTGGGGAAGCAACTCCAAGTGTCTTGAGAAGTAAGCTTGAATCTTCAACGGCCCGAACCTAAATGTGTGGGGAAAAAGGAGAAAATATGGGTTAGTACAACACACGTACTAAGTATGGCTACTACGCATAAAAACCATTTGAAACATGCATAAAAGGACATTTAGCCAAAACATGCTTTTTACCAAGTAAATCCAATATGCACACAAAGTAAGCATCATGGTACAACCCAACACAATGTCATCCCAACATGTAGACAACCCAAGTAATACTAATGCAATGCAAAGAATAGAATCCCATAACCCTACTCAAAGCCAAGCATCACATTAAGTAACCTGCATCATGCATACATTCATAAGATCATATTTCATCATAACTTACCATATTCATAATGATCATACATAACATAGCTTCATCATACATAAGTCATGATCATCATAATCATAAGAGAACACTACTACAACCATCTCTTAGGATCCCACAAGTGCAATGTGCAAGAGAAGTCCCATACCCTCCCTTATACTATGGAGAAACCCTCAAGAAAGTCCTAATAATAGTTCACACCTATCATACCTTCATTTACTTTTACATTAGGGAGATATTACCATAACCGACATAGACCATGAGAGCTACATGGAATCCGGTGTTCTACTCCCACACCGAAAAGAGAGGGTTAACACTTGCCTAAGGTGATTCGTGCATAGCTATCTAGGTGGATCCACTAAGCTAAAGTCCTATGTGGGCACATAGTTAAGGGTCAAAGAGATTGCTTCTAGAAACCCTAACATACTAACGTGGGGATTTCCATCTCATGAGACAAGACATACAGTGGGTAATTCGAATATGCTAAACGTGAGGAAACCCATGTGGGGAGCCGGACTTACTAAACGTGAGACCCCCATCTCATTTACATGCCCTTTCGGTGCTAAGCATCTAATTCCCTTTTTGTAATCATCTTTAGTCATCACATAAGTTCACATTAGCCTTTACTAGACTCTTATGTAGACATCTTACCATAATAGATAATATGTGTTCATAAGTGAGTAACAATCCTTTCACTTTAGAAAAACTTAGTAAGTGAGTAAACCTTTCACTCTACATTACATTATAATCATGAGAACTACCTTTCAATCATATAACAATCATACCATAACATACATACATACTTCATAGATAATTCAAGTGTAGAGGGTT
>JAJOOF010013234.1:0-27079 GCA_029582545.1 Solanum lignicaule
GGACATCCATACTTCAATTACCAAGCAATTCATAACCAATACATAATACAAGGTAATTCATGAAGTAATAACATAATCAACATCAATATAAGCAATTGACATATTCCCTTCATAGCCTTCAAGGCTTCATTCAAAGACTCAAACCTAATTTCATAAAAAATATACATAAGCTAGGGTAGAATCATCATACAAACATGAATTACATAACATCACATTCAATTTATAGCCTTCAATCAATATCCAACACAAACTAGGGTTAGAATTAGGAAAAGAAGGAGAAACATGGGTCTCATGGGGAATTCATCAAGAAACCACCAATACAACATAAATTCATCCATAATGGTTCATATAACATCAATCAAAGTCAGTTTTTAACATCAATTTTACTTTGGAAAGAAGACCCGCGTTTTTGGATTGAAACCTAGAAATTGGAGATTTTGAAATTCATCTTGAAGGGGCCTTTTGGGGAAAGGAATCCCAAGAGTGATAAGCAACCATACCTTATTGACGAATTAACCACGAAAATTTGAGTTGAAACCTTGGACAGTTGATCTTCTTCTTTAAGCTCCAATCTTCTTCAATGGAGTTCTTGAGAAGAGAGAGAGAGTAGAGAGAAGGAGGAACTTTAGGTTTAGATCTTTGGGGTTTTGTGTTTGAGTGATAAAAGTTAGGTAAATTGACTTAAAAATCATTATATACACGTCCCCTAAAGTACCCTAAATACCCCTCACTTAAATTGACTCTTTAATGAAGTAAAAATAGATTTCTGAATTTCTGCATTTTCGTCGCGGATGAAGTCTGCGACGCAGAGCTGTTCCCTGAAGATATTTGGAATTAAATTTCGAGATAGTAGAGTCCTTAACATGACCACGTCGCGAACAAACTTTTTGCTCCTTGGGGGAGCAAGTCCGCGATGCACCCTTGTTCCCTCCAAGAGCAATTTGCAAGCTGCCATGGCAGCTTGTTTGTCCAAGGTTGGGGTCCCCCTTGGGGCCCCTTAGGGTGGTCCCGGGGCATCATATTTGAATGTTTTGACCCTATAAACATATATTTACTTATTTTAACTCTTTTTACAAGATTATACCATCATACGACACTCCCAAACCTGCCCAAAATCTAAGGACACACTAGAACACATTCTTCTCTAGTTTCTAGACGTCGTGGTCGTTTCTTGACGTTTAGACTTTTACTCTTCCAAACCAAGTAAATTACATTAGTTTAGGTTTATAAACATCATTTTAACTATTTTTAAGTCATTATTCATAAGGTGAGGCTCTAACTTAAGTCATAGAATTTCTGGGGTGTTACAGGAACTTATAGGACACAATGAATTTTGTTGTGGGCTTAAACATATTCAGTAAATGATATCAAATAATAGTGGTCATGAAGATGTGATCTATTGAGACACGTGGGCAGATTCAAGATAGGAACAAGTGCACATTTCAAGTTAGAACATACAAACTGTATACTAACTAGAACAAGTAAGGATTATGTAGAGTAACATTATACACAAAAACAATGGGAGTGATATCCAATGAAAGGAAAATGTGAGCAAATGAAGTGTATGATTAAATAAACAATTGAAGCATTTGGCAGTATATGAACAGATTGTGCATCCAAGAATTGAACACTTTTAACGTATGTAACCTAGGATCTTGTTGACTCATATAAAAGAGACAGGTGAAAGAAATCCGTACCTTAGCGGCGAAGAAAAGGTTCTTTTAGCCATACATACCTTGTTTTTGGGCCAATACGACTACAACAATTCAGCCTTTCCTTGAAGGTCTTCATCACAATATAAGTACATAATGAAGCTAATAGTAACAGCTAATCAGAATGTGGTCCTTGTGAAACAGTAGTGAAATGTGTAATGGGCAGTAAGCTCATATAGTTCTTAAATAAATGGTGTATCACCACACCCTACATTTGCACTTCAATACATTGCATACAATAATCCTATAAGGTCATCTAACCGATCCAAATAATATACATAAAACAACCATTAAACTGTCACAAAATCCTTCAACGCAATATAAAATTATTGAACTTATGACTTCTGATCCTTGTCCCATGAATTCTTTACTTTTATACCTAAATAATTCTCCATCCCAACTGATATATATATATATATACATATATATAGAGAGAGAGGGAGATAAAACTAGGGCAGTGACCTTACCTTGTTGGTGAAGATTCTTATACTAGGAAAGTGGGACTTTCAAGCTTGGATAGGGCTGTCCTACACTTCAAATATAAAGAACATGATTTCCAGAACTTTTCATGGCAGAATCAAGTTAGACACATGAGTTATTTTACTTACCTTGGCTTATTATAAAGATAACTTTAAGAACCCTAGATGTATATAAGGGTGGCTATTTGAAGGTTAAGAGAGAGCTTGAGAGAGAATTTCTAGAATATTTATTTTGTAAGTTAAAATGAAGAACAATATCAGCTAATCTTGATCTTATAATGTTCCTCTTTGGTCGACTCTTGTTGATCATTTTGGACCATAATTTGGTCAAGTAGGTGATGTATCTACTTGGCCATTTTAAGCTGGTCAAAAAGTCCAAGTAGGTGATGTACCTGCTTGGTCTTTTAATTTGATCCATATATTCTAAGTAGGTGATGCACCTGCTTGATCTTCTAATTTGATCCATACATTCTAAGTAGGTGATTCACCTGGTAGCATAATAAAGTCAAGCAAGCAACTTACTTATTTTATTCCATTTCCCACTCTTAAATCTACTTTACACTTATATACACTTGGGCACTTTGATATTTAAGCTAAAATACTACCTTACTAGCTCGATTGTAAACACTTTATCCGAAGTTAACCTAGTCATATACATGTTTGGAAAGTACATGTTATTACATCATCCCCCTTAGGATCATTCGTTCTCGAATGAGAGGTGTATCTTGAGGCAATGTTGACTGTAGAATATTTCAAAAGTTTTGCTTATGTTTTCTTTGTAGGCAAGACTATTCCAATTCTATTGACTGACCAGAATATATGTAAGCCTCACAAAGTGGTTCATCAAGTATAACACATGAAACAATAAAATTGTAAGTAAGACTCCTCTTGGTCACATATAATTAAGTGAAACAAATATGTATAGCGTGACATACGTTTTCCCCTTTTTTCCACCAACCTGAGGTGAAACACTTGTAATTCGGGAATCGTAAATACTAATTACCCATCTGAGCATATGACACGTAAGAAAAATAACAAGTGAGCCAATAAGAAATAAGCCAATGAACAAGTGAGCAGACGCATATGATAAAAGATGTTATTTGGTTCTTGTAACAATTATGGATACCTAGACTTAAGAGAGTCCTTGATTCTAAGTGATTTTTTCAATCCTATGACTCCTACATATTATTCTAACAGAGTCTACATCTCTCAGTCCTTAACTTCCTAACCCAATGGCCAAGAATTGATATGGGTACCCCTTCAGATGATAGATCCTCCTTGACTTCAACATCTCCAAATGGCATGACAAAGGATACATATCCCACACATTTTGATAGCATGTACACATGAAATATTAGGTGTATTGAATCTAATTATTGATGTAACTCCACTTCATAAGCAACTTAATTCTTCACCAAAATCCTTAATGCGCAACATATTGAGGGCTCCAGTATCCTTTTCTTTTCGAATCTAATGATGTCTTTCACATGTGAATTTTGTAAGAACACATAGTGAATGTAAACTCTAAATTTCTATGTTTTATATCTGAGTAGGGCACTCTGCTTAGCCATCTATCCATGGGTAAATGTTGTGCTAAAATTCATATGCCCAACCCTTTAAGTTTGATCCCCACCTCACCATAATATAGTGAAACTTTACCCTAGCATGTTTAATACTTAAGTACATAAAAACAAAGAGGCATAGACATATGAAAAAATAAGTCACGGAGTCAGTGACACGTAAGAAAATTAGCACGAAAAGGCGCTACAGGTGAACCTAATAGACATATGACATATGGATTATGAGAACATAAACTATAAGACATGTACTATGTGGGTTGATGATTTATCAAAACATGACACACATTTGAGAAAATGGACTAGATGAACACATAACGCGTGAGTACTAAAGCTATGAGAACATGTAACATATAAACAAGCATACTATAAGACACAATCATAAAAAAAAGTGCCATGAAACATGTATTAGGCGAACTATATCACATGGATATGTGGTACACGTGAACAAGTATACATAATAGGAGAAGTGAGCATATGACACGTGCAAATGAACAGTGGGGCCTATTAAGAAAGTAAGCCATGAGGCATGTAATATATAGGCAAATGGTCTATGAAGCATATAACATACAGACAAGTGATCGGTGATACATATAACCCAAGAGAAAGTAAATTAAGATGCCTATAGCATATGCAAAACTAATGTACTATGCACATAAAAATATAGACAAATGATTTGTGACAAGTAATCGGTGATATATATAACATATAGGCCAAGGCACTATGAAACATATAGCAATAAGTGAGGGTTCTATGAAGTGTATAACACCCAAAGGCAATTATTCTATGACTTATGCAATATGTTAGAAAATAATCCATAAAGGGCTTATGACATATGAATAAATGAGCTATAGGACATGTAGAATGTATGATTATATAAGCAACTGAAGCCTTTGTAAGCTACAAGACATTCTATAGAACCTCTTAGCCATACTTTAAGTGCAAGCATACTGCTGCTGATTCTAAATCGTGGCTGAGATAGTTTTGCTCATGTTTCTATACTCACATCAAAGCTCACACAATTGATTCCTTCACGTTCTCCTTTTTAGATCCTGAGAATTCTTCATTTAAGTGTCCCAACAGTTGGAACTTGGTCATCTTCAGTGTCAATCTAAACACTGAGGCCACGATAGAGGAGAAATTCTCTACAATTTGTGTGTAGGAGAAAGAGGTAAATGTCAACTTTGTCTCGATGTATGGTAGCTTATGAAGGTTCAAATAAGCAAATGCATAGTTGAACTTGAAGGCACCATGGTACATAAACTCTTACCTACGGGCAGGCACACACATGTCAAGTATATGTAAATTTGTGATTTATAGATTCTGAGGGTTAGCCACTCTGTGCTTAGCTAGATAGGTACAGTCATGCTAATAGATTTTCTATAATGACATAATAAATGAGGGTGCTCTGGCCCATTTCGCATTCAAGTGACCAAATAAGAACAAGTGTCACATGATTAATCATCCTATCTCTTAGTCAGGCTTTGATTCATACTGTTGGCATATGTAAAATTGATTTGGTAGTAGCTTTATTCAGCACTTGAGAGTCTATACATATACATAATGAACAACCGTTCTTTTGTACACATGATACTGGTGCATCCTAGTTTAGCACATTAGGATCAATGTATTTTCTATTAAACTGATCCTTCAATTTCCCTCTTGTTCGAAATTCAATTTAATACTAAAATGTTTTCTCTATTTGACAAAAGTTCAAAATGTTCTTGGGGGAATATTTTTGGGTACATCTTTACAACTGGTTAAGGTTGAAGATTTCTTTGTCACATTCTTAGCATGCATTTCTTTTGTAACCTATGTCTCCTTCCGTAACATCTTCTCATACATATATGCCATCTTTTTTTCTTACTATCACGAAACTTACTCTACTCATCTCTCTGTAGCTAGGAGCCCTGGTTTATATACACACTTGTTCTATGGTATTCAAATATTATTCGCCTTTATTCATATGTAACTGATCACTCTCCTGCTGCTACTGATTAACTGATACTATGATTTCTTCTACTTTGAATATTCTATCCGATCATAACTTATGTTAGCTATTCAACATTTTTCAGCCTTAATCATTGATCACATATTAAGCCTATATAACCGAAAGATAGATCACAATGAGAAGCTAGTATACGTATACTTTTATACAAAACAATTGAAAAACTTACCACCGAGTTTTCTAACCATAAAAGGGATCATACATGTTTTCGTATTCTAGGTGGTCATATGTACATATCTTGTAAAACCCAACTACTAACATACTCGGAAGGATATATAGTAAGAATTAGGCCCTATCGACTAACTAGGGGTAACTCTAATCAATACTATTGTGGTATATTTACTGATAAAAACTAGGTCATTCCTCAACTCTTATCTCTAATCTATGTAACTCTGAAGGTTATAGATATATTACTAAGGAGGTACTGAATATCATCTATAAGATTAGATCCTATAACCATTGCATGAGTCATATGGAGGACATCTGAAATTCTAGAACTAATATTTGTGGCTAACAGCGCACCTAAAGGGTAAGCCTAGACGAGCTCTACTAAGCCATAATTTGTAACACCTTTCCTTAAAGGTTGCTACCTTTTTCCTCGGGCATTACCTATGGTAGGAATACTCTGGAAGGCATAAAATAGAATATTAGTAAGAATGAACTTCTTATAATATAGCTCTATTGCACGATTTGAATTATGAAAGGTCACATTTCCTATATGTCCAAGCAGCCCCCTAATTATAAATGTGGCGCGCAACACATTCATAAGTAGAGTTCTACTAGACACGGCTTCATAGAATACCTGGGACACTTGAACCTAGTGCACTGATGCCACATTTTTTCAGGCCCCAAGCTAGGGTGAGGCAAACAAGTAGCATATGAACTATATATACAAATGACCTACAATGAGCAGATGAATCACTTTGCAAAAATAGAACCGTTTCTAAGAAACTAGTATACTAAACTTCCAACTGGCCAAACTCATACAAATGACAAATGAAATTATAAATACATGTAACACCTTTAACACGTCTATGAAGCCTCTAGTAGAGAATCTATGGCCGTACAACTATCAAGTGGCCGGGACAAGGCCCCGACATACCCAAATTATAGTTGTAAATATAACCAAAAGAGTACTAGACACATGATAGGTCCAGTTAAGAGTGGAGCTCACCAATTCCTCGGTGGGATACACAAAAAGATGCATGAGATGATCACACATGTCCTGCATTTATAGAAATGCAGTGCCCCTATTCATGGGGAAGTCAGTACATATACGACATATATTGGTATGTAAAGAAGGCAAAATAACAAATATCCAATTGATAATAGAAGATAAGGAATTAATAAGGGACTTAACCTATACACCTGTATTGAGAAGTAAGTATCTTATAGAACTATAAGTCATGCATTAACACCATATAATGATTTTCCAAGTTTCTTATTGTTGTTCATTATCGTGTGGTAAAGTAACTCATTATACACTTGGGATTTCGTTCTTTACATCATTTACCGTGAACAGTTGAATAAATAAGGATAAAAGACCATCTTTCCTTACACTTCTGGAATCCTGTACATTGCATTCTTTTTTTTACTATTCTTTGATTTATAGTCTTTTTAAGGCATACAAATAACCAACTGATCAGTGGTAGAAGAGGATGACCCATGCTAGACATTTTAACCCTTGAGATGCTTTCCTCATACCTATACAAATTAGGATCGGCCCATACTAGGTATTATAACCCCTAAGCTACCACCTACAACTACATCTATTGGGATCGACCCATGCTAGGTATTTTAATCCCTGAGCTATCACCCACAAGTACATATATTGGGATCGGCCCATGCTAGGTATTTTAACCCTGAGCTGCCACCAATAAATACATCTATTGGGATCAGCCCATGCTAGGTATTTTAACCCCTAAGCTGCCACCCATAAATACATCTATTGGGATCGGTCCATGCTAGGTATTTTAACCCCTGAGCTGCCACCCATAATTATATAGATTCTGTTTATGTCATTTCCTTAATCTTTGAGATTGTTCATAACTCTTTCAAACTTTGGGACTATATACTAGTGATGTAGACATGTGAATAAAATATCTGAGGCAACAACAATGACATAAGAAACAACTGTAACCTTAATGTAGTAATATTAACTTTGGAACGTATATGACACAATGAATCTTGTTGTGGGCTAAAACATATTCAGTAAATGATATCAAATAACAGGGGTCATGAAGATGTGAACTAATGAGACACGTGGGCAGATTCAAGATAGGGACAAGTGCACATTTCAAGTTAGAACATACAAACTATATACTAACTAGAACAAGTAAGGATGACGTAGAGTAAGTTTATATACAAAAACAATGGGAGTGATACCCAATGAAAGGAACATGTGAGCAAATGAAGTGTATGATTAAATAAACAATTGAAGCATTTGGCAGTATATGAACAGATTGTGTATCCAAGAATTGAACACTTTTAACATGTGTAACCTAGGATCTTGTTGACTCATACAAAAGAGACAGGTGACAAAAATCCATACCTTAGCGGTGAAAAAAAGGTTCTTTTAGCCATACATACCTTGTTTCTAGGCCAATACGACTACAAAAACTCAGCCTTTCCTTGAAGGTCTTAATCACAATATAAGTACATAATGAAGCTAATAGTAATAGCTAATTAGAATGTGGTCCTTGTGAAACAATAGTGAAATGTGTAATGGCCAGTAAGCTCGTATAGTTCCTAAATAGATGGTGTATCACCACACCCTACATTTGCACCTCAATACATTGCATACAATAATCCTATAAGGTCACCCAATTTCTCCAAGTAATATACATAAAACAGCCATTAAACTGTCACAAAATCCTTCAACGCAATAGGAAATTATTGAACTTATGACTTCTGATCCTTGTCCCATGAATTCTTTACTTTTATACCTAAATAATTCCCCATCCCAACTGATATATTTACATATATAGAGAGTGAGGGAGAAAAAACTGAGGCAGTGACCTTACCTTGTTGGTGAAGATTCTTATACTAGGAAAGTGGGACTTCCAAGCTTGGATAGGGCTGTCCTACACTTCAAATATAAAGAACATGATTTCCAGAACCTTCCATGACAGAATCAAGTTAAACACATGAATTATTTTACTTACCTTGGCTTACTAAAAAGACAACTTTAAGAACCCTAGATGTATATAAGGGTGGCTGCTTGAAGGTTAAGAGAGAGCTTGAGAGAGAATTGCTAGAATATTCATTTTGTAAGTTAAAATGAAGAAAAGTATCAGCTAATCTTGATCTTATAAGGTTCCTCTTTGGCCGACTCTTGCTGATCATTTTGGACCACAATTTGGTCAAGTAGGTGAGGTACCTACTTGGCCATTTTAAGCTGGTCAAAAATTCCAAGTAGGTGATGCACCAACTTGGTCTTTTAATTTGATTCATATATTCTAAGTAGGTGATGCACCTGCTTGGTCTTCTAATTTGATCCATACATTCTAAGTAGGTGATTCACCTAGTAGCATAACAAAGTCAAGCAATCAGCTCACTTTTTTAATTACATTTCCCACTCTTAATTCTACTTTACACTTATATACACTTGGGAACTTTGATATTTAAGCTAAAATACTACCTTACTAGCTTGAGTGTAAACACTTTATCCGAAGTTAACTTAGTAATATACGTGTTTGGAAAGTACATGTTATTATAATAAGGAACCTCATCACATCAAAAAGGAATTATAACATACCAGTACCTTCATCTGATTAGCTCATTTCCCTTCTTTGGCTTGAAGTGCATAGAAACGGTTCTTCTTTGGAGCATGAGGATCTAGGTCAACATAAGAAGTTTGTTTGGCCTCCCTTCCTCTAACTTTAAGAGTAGGACAATTACTGACTTGGTGATCATGCTTTCCACAATCATAGCACCCACTAGTACCGGCTAGGCACTTCGCATGATGCCTCTTCCCACAAGTGGTGCAAAGAGGCTTAAAAAATGGAGGTCCACCACATTTATCCTCATTTTAACCTTAGGAGCACTAGAAGAATCTTGGTTAGTAGCTCTATTCTTGAACCTAGGTTGACCTTGCTCATCGGACCTACCCCTCTTCAACTCCCTATTATTCCTCTTAAGTTTGGACTCCTCAATAGATTGAGCATACACCATAAGCCTAGAAATATCCATAACATTACGGAGAATCGTCGTACGACACTCTTCCTCAACTAGGTCAAATATACCCTTCACATACCTACTCATCTCATCCCTAGGGTTAGACACCAAGGATGAAGCATACTTAGACAAGAGGGTAAATTACAAGGAGTACTCTTCCACACTCATGCTACCTTGCTCAAGATTGGTAAACTCCTCAACCTTACACACCTTCTTCTCACGGGGAAAGTACCTACCAAGGAATGCTTCCTTAAACTCCTCCCATTCTATAGGACCCGCTTCTAAAGGCCTATTGCTTTTCCATTAAGTGAACCACACTTGGGTCACATCCTTCAATTGATAGGAAGCCAACTCCGCTTTCTCCCTAGAAGATACTCCCATAGCATTGACTATCTTATAAACTTCATCCAAGAATTCTTGGGGATCCTCTCCCACTTTAGAGACAAGAAATATCGGAGGATTCATCCTCACAAAGTCTCTCAACTTTGAGGCCATGGTACTCTCATTAGCAATCACCCTAGGCCCCACATCCCTATTAACTTAAGCCGTCATGGCTTGGGCTAAAGTTAGAAAAGCCGACGTAATCTCTTCATTAGTTATGGCCGAAGCTTCAACCAGAACTTCATTCCCTTGATTGCTAGAGCAACTTGGTCATCTTGAGGACCTTGGGGAGGAACTCCTTCATTCACAATCTCCTCTTCCACTCTCCTTGCAGTAGTCCTTCTCGTATTCATATCCTATAAACACAAGAGAAGGATTAGGAAAAGGTAACTTATAGAGCTAATCTCTAAGGCACAACTTCAAGAATAATGAAAGAAGGGTAACTTTCTAATGTCCTATAGCCTCTCGCTCATAGGTGTGTCGCGACTCACACCGATGAACAAGACTCTACTAGACGTGGCTTGTAAGACATCAACCTAAAAACCATTCCCAAAAACTTGTCCTCTGATACCATGTTTGTCACGACCCGAGTCTACACCCCGTAAGCAAAATAACATACTTGACCCCGAAGGGGCATTATATAAGCCCCATAACATTCATAACATAAGATAATTAGAAATAGTGCAAAACTTAAAACTTTTTATTTAAAACCATACAATCTAACATTCAAAAACATTTAAACACAAGCGCAAGTCTATATCTCATATGGCCATCTTAGACACAATCTTGAAAAAAAGTAGGGACACGACCCTTTAGAATAGAAATCTAAAATGGTCTATTACATGAAAAAGGAAAGAAACTTCTAAACACTTGTCCTCGATTTGTGAGGACATACCTAAAATGTCTTGGAGAACTCTAATCCAAGCTCCACTAGAGAGAATGCAATCACTTGCCAGAACCTACACTTGTAGTAAAACATGAAGAAAAATGGGTTAGCACATAAAGTACTAAGTATGATAGCCATGCAAAAACATGCTTAAAAAGGACATTATTGCTTGAAAGTCATGATATATTCCATTTTGGTAAAACTTTATGAACATTGATAAAAGAGGCATAATATATGTCACAACCAAAATACAAGTCATATTTTCACATTAGAACATAATCCACAGATAAACCATTATCTTCACATTAAGCCTTCACCTCAAGTTACCCTCAAGCTATACCTTGTACAATGTACGGATAGTGTCCCATACCACCACCCACACCAAGGTACCACCTTAAGGTCACGAAATGTGACCTTACCATTTATCCTTTCTACCTTTACACAATAAAGCATAGAAGACACATAAACATTACATAAATCACATCATAACAATAAGACCACCATCTAAGACAAATCTAAGTCATACTTGTGCAATGTGCAAGTAGCATCCCATATTACTACTCACACTAAGTACTCCTTTGAAGTCACCATAGATAAGGCGCATTCATATACAATAAGTCATGACGAGGAAATAACTCATAATAAAATCCAAGTATAACATGCATCTTTACATTTAAGCATATAAGTCAACCTTCTTCATTAAGTTCATTTATGACACATTCATTCATTAGCCATTAAGACTTAGAGAAATCAATATAACCCTCGCAAAGCCTACTCATGCAATGTATGGATAGCATCCCATACTACTACCCACACTTTGTAGATACTCTCAAGTAACTATAGTGCACATCTCACATGATGGGAATATGTGTTTAACTGACATAGACCACGATAGCTAGATCATGGAATACGGTGTCATATAGCCCTACACCATAAATAGGTGGTCCTCTTGCCTAAGGAAACAAATAATTTAGCTTACGTAGATCCACTAGAAAGACCTATGTGGGCCCATAGTTTATGGGACAGGAAGATGTTCATGGGAACCCTAGCCTAACATAGGGAGAGTTTCCATCTTACCATATCCACTCGGTGCTTAACCTACATTCCCATAGATCATTTCATTCACTTTACATTAGTATACTAGGGAGGAATGCCATTGGCCTATCGACCCAAGATGCATCATTACACAAGGAAGGAATGCCATAAGCCTATCGATCTATGGTACATTCAAGGATTGCTCTAGAACACTCATGAAAGGAATGCCATAAGCCTATAGATTCATGGTTGCTCATTACATTCTTATACTCATGAATGGAATGCCATAAGCCTATCGATTCATGGTACATTGACTCATTAAGAAAGGAATGCCATTAGCCTATCGATTATATAGTCTTCTTCACATTAGATCATTTATGAATGGAATGACTTAAGCCTATCGATTCATATCCATTAAGTCAAGACACATTCATTACTCATATATGAAAGGAATGCCATACCCTATCGATTCATATTCACCAAGTCAAGACATATTCATTATACAAGAAAATAGGGCATAAGCCTACCAATTTTAGATTCAACATTCACATTACTTTCATTAGTATAAGAAAAGGATGCATAATGCCTACTAAATCAAGATATACAATAAAATCAACATGTCTTTAGAAGAAACTCTTCACATTTTATCATTCATCATTTATGAGTGTCAATTGAGAAAATACTATCAACAATAACACAATTATATTCTATTCTTGATCATCATTCTATCATTGAACTCACATGCATATCCTTCACATAATAGTCATATATAGTAATTAAACACCTCAACCTTTTTAAGTGGATCAACATCTCTAGCACAATTCTACTTCAACATGAAATTAGGTCATAACTTGCCCCTTCCAAGGCCATGAATTCACTTTCACCAATAGACATTTCATTAATACAATTAGGCATGAATTGTGATACAATTCAACAATCTAAATCAGTTTAGGCATAATCCAAAAACATTCATTCATGATCAACAACCCACTTCATAAAGCACGAATTTAGAATTGAGAGAATTCATGGGTTCATAGAGTATTTTCATATAAATTATCAATTAAACACAAATACAATCATAATTTGTCATTAGAAACCATTTGAAAACACTTGATGAAAGAACCCATGAGATTGAGTAAAACCCTAGATTTTTCATACTTTGAAATCACTTTGGATTTGGCTTCTTGAATGGAAAATTAGACAAGGATCAAGACTACCATACCTTGCTATTTATTCCCCAAGAAAATCCTTGAAAATACTTTGAAAACCTTGAAGATTTGACCTTGGAAGCTTGAAGTCTTCACCTCCAATGGAGGTTTCTAGAGAGAGACTTTAGGAGGGGAGGGGAGGTTATGATTTTGGGTTTTGAAGTAATGAGATGAAAAATAGAGTCTAATACTTTTAATACTCTTAAACTACTATAATTAACATAAAATAACCGTCCCACAACTTAACCAAATTAATTAGCTAATTACCAAACCACCCCTAAACTTGGCCGAACCAAACCAGCAAACCAGCAAACCAGGTGCAATCGACGGATCCCAATCCACAGACCGTGGATGGGTTGATGCCTCGTGCTGTCACCTGGTGGTTTGTGGTTGGGGATTGGTTTGGAGGGCCATGACCTATGGAGGCCATCCACGGGGCGTGGATGGACCTATGAGGCGTGGATCCCTTCCATAGGTCACTCTATTTTTGACAACTTTCTAGTTTCAAGCGCTCTTTGGGGTTAGGCTTATGGTCTTTCTCAAGGACCCCTAGGGTGGTCCATGGGGAGTCGTACCTTGACATTTAATCTATAAAATCCTCAACCCTAGCTCGGGACAACATATAACTACCTCAAACCTCATGACAAACTCACACACTTACTAGTTAGACTCTAGATTTACTTATTCATTTTACGAGTCATTACATTATCCCCTACTTAGAAAGATTCGTCCTCGAATGACACTTTAAACACATTAAGGGGTCAACGACACAAGACTAGTAGCCCATCATGCATGCAACATAATAAACAATGCACAAAACTTAGAAGGAAGCAGCAACTCCAACTCAAACATGTTCAATGCACACAAGAAGGTAGAAACTACATCTACAAACTCATTATGCACCAAAACATCAAAATTTCTCATTTCATTGGAGATATTACCTTCTCCAACTGATATCATGCTCATCATAACATCAATAAGGCACATTATGCAATTACTCTCAAAATCACAATTAGGCATGTTCAACATTTAACCTCATGAAGCATATAGACAGCTCATACTAGATGTAAATCAACATGAGGAACGTAACTTATGAAAACTCATTTTCTCATATAAACAAGAATTCAAATAGAACATGCATAACATAAGGAGACCTTAGAAACTCATAATCACACATGACTCCAAAACATGAAACAAGCTACAAGGAAATCTTGGTATCAAGCTTGAATAAGAATGGAAGAAAAGAGATAAGGATATTGAAACTCTCAACAACCTTACTATTCAACATACTATCCCCCACTTAGGAGAAAACCCAACTAAGGCTATCATGAAACAACATAAGGAACCTCATCACAACAAAAAAAAACTATAACTTACCTGTACCTTCATCCGAATTAGCTCATTTACCTTCTTTGGCTTGAAGTGCATAGAAACGGTTCTTCTTTGGAGCATTAGGATTCGGGCCAACATAAGAAGCTTGTTTGGACTCCCTTCCTCTAGCCGTAAGAGTAGGACAATTTATCACTTGGTGATCATGTTTTCCACAACCATAGCACCCACTAGTATCGGCTAGGAACTTCCCATGATGCCTCTTCTTACAAGTGGTGCAAAGAGGTTTAGAAAATGAAGTTCCACCACCTTTCTCCTCATTAACCTTAGGCGCACTAGAAAAATGTTTGTTCTGAGCTCTCTTCTTCAACCTAGGTTGACCTTGCTCATCAGACCTACCCTTCTTCAACTCCCTATTCTTCCTCTTAAGTTTGGACTTTTCAATAGATTGAGCATACACCATAAGCCTAGAAATATCCATATCATTATAGAGCATCTCCGTACGACACTTTTCCTCAACTAGGTCGGATATACCCTTCACATACCTACTCATCTCATACCTAGGGTTAGACACCAAGGATGAAGCATACTTAGACAAGAGGGTAAATTACAAGGAGTACTTTTCCACACTCATGCTACCTTGCTTAAGATTGATAAACTCCTCAACCTTACACTCCTTCTTCTCACAGGGAAAGTACCTACCAAGGAATGCTCCCTTAAACTCCTCCCATTCTATAGGACCCGCTTCTAAAGGCCTATTGCTTTTCCATTGAGTGAACCACACTTGGGCCACATCCTACAATTGATAGGAAGCCAACTCCGCTTTCTCTCTAGAAGATACTCCCATAACATTGACTATCTTATAAAATTCATCCAAGAATTCTTGGGGATCCTCTCCCACTTTAGAGCCAAGAAATATCGGAGGATTCATCCTCACAAAGTCTCTCAACCTTGAGGCCATGGTACTCTCATTAGCATTCACCCTAGGCCCTACATCTCTATTAACTTGAGCCGTCATGGCTTGGGCTAAGGTTGGAAAGGCCGACGTAATCTCTTCATTGGTCATAGTCAGAGCTTCAACCAGAACTTCATTCCCTTGATTGCCTAGAGGAACTTGGTCATCTTGAGGGCCATGAGGAGGAACTCCCTCATTCACAATCTCCTCCTCCACTCTCCTTGCAGTAGTCCTTCTCGTATTCATATCCTATAAACACAAGATAAGTATTAGGAAAAGGAAACTTATAGAGCTAAACTCTAAGCACGACTTCAAGAATAATGAAAGAAGTGTAACT
Source organism: Solanum lignicaule (assembly GCA_029582545.1). Classification (NCBI taxonomy): domain Eukaryota; kingdom Viridiplantae; phylum Streptophyta; class Magnoliopsida; order Solanales; family Solanaceae; genus Solanum; species Solanum lignicaule. The sequence goes on from JAJOOF010013234.1 coordinate 16,084, forward strand.
TTCTAATGTCCTGTAACGTCTCGCTCATAGATTTGTCGCGACTCACACTGATGAAAAAGACTCTACTAGACATGGCTTGTGAGACATCAACCTAAAATCCATTCCCAAAACCTTTTGCTTTAATACCATATTTGTCACGACCCGAGTCTACACCTCGGAAGCGAAATAACGTACTTGACCCCGAAGGGGTCTTATTCAAGCCTCATAGCATTCAAAGCATAAGATACTTAGAAATAGTGCGGAACTTAAAACGTTTTATTTAAAACCATACAATCTAACATTAAAAAACATTTAAATGCAAGAGGAAGTCTATATCTCACATGGCCAATTTAGACACAATCTTGAACAAAGGTTGGGACACGACCCTTTACAATAGAAATCTAAAATAGTGTATTATATGAAAAAGGAAAGAAACTTCTAAACACTTGTCCTCGATCTATGAGGACATACCCAAAATGGCTTGGAGAAGTCTAATCCAAGCTTTACTAGAGAGAATGCAATCACTTGCCGAAACCTACACATGTAGTAAAACATAAAAAAGAATGGGTTAGCACATAAAGTACTAAGTATGATAGCCATGCAAAAACATGCTTAAAAATGACATTTTTTAAAAAGTCATGATATATGCCATTTTGGTAAAACTTCATGAACATTGATAAAAGAGGCATAATATAAGTCACAACCAACATACAAGTCATATTTTCACATTAGAACATAATCCACATATAAACCATTATATTCACATTATGCCTTCACCTCAAGTAACCCTCAAGCTATACCTTGTGCAATGTACGTATAGCGTCCCATACCACCACCCACACCGAGGTACCACCTTAAGGTCACCAAAAGTGAACTTACCAATAATCCTTTCCACCTTTACACAATAAAGCATATAAGAGACATAAACATTACATAAATCACATCATAACATTACGATTAGCATCTAAGAAAATTCTAAGTCATACTTGTGCAATGTGCAAGTAGCATCCCTTACTACTATTCACAGTAAGTACTACTTTGAAGTCACCCTAGATATGGCACATTCATATACAATAAGTCATGACATGGAAGTAACTCATCAGACAATCCAAGTATAACATGCATCTGTACTTTTAAGTACATAAGTAAACCTTCTTCATTAAGATCATTTAGGACACATTCATTCATTAGCCATTAAGACTTAGAGAACTCACTATAACCCTCTCAAAGCCTACTCATGCAATATATGGATAGCATCCCATACTACTACCCATACTTTGTAGAACCTCTCAAGTAACTATAGTGCACATCTCACATTATGGGAATAAGCGTTTAACCGACATAGACCATGAGAGCTAGATCATGGAATCCGGTGTCATATAGCCCCACACCGTAAAAAGGTGGTCTTTTTGTCTAAGGAAAACCAAGAACCTAGCTTACATGGATCCACTAGCTAGACCTATGTGGGCACATAGTTTATGGGATAGGAAGATGTTCATTGGAACCCTAGCCTAACATTGGGAAAGTTTCCATCTTACCATATCTACTCAGTGCTTAGCCTATATTACCATTAATCATTTCATTCACATTATATTAGTGTACTAGGGAGGAATTCCATTGGCCTCTCGAACCAAGACGCATCATTACACAAGGAAGAAATGCTATAAGCCTATCGATCCATGGTACATTAAAGGATAGCTCTAGAGTCCTCATGAAAGGAATGCCATAAGCCTATCGATTTATGGTTCCTCATTACATTCTTATACTCATGAAAGGAATGACATAAGCCTATCGATTCATGGTACATTGACTCATTAAGAAAGGAATGCCATTAACTTATCGATTCTAGAGTCTTCATCACATTAGATCATTTATGAAAGGAATGACTTAAGCCTATCGATTCATATCCATTAAGTCATGACACATTCATTACTCATATATGAAAGGAATGTCATACCCTATCGATTCATATTCACCAAGTCAAGACAAATTCATTATACAAGAAAAAGGGGCATAAGCCTACCAATTCTAGATTCAACATTCACATTACTTTCATTTGTATAAGAAAAGGATGCATAAATCCTACCAATTCAAGATATACAATACAATCAACATGGCTTTAGAAGAAACTCTTCACATTCTATCATTCATCATTCATGAGTGTCAATTGAGAATATTCTATCAACAATAACACAATTACATACTATACATGATCATCATTCTATCATTGAACTCACATGCATATCATTCACATCATAATCATACATAGAAATTAAACACCTCCACATTTCAAGTGGATCAACAACTCTAGCACAATTCTACTTCAACATGAAATTAGGTCATAACTTGCCCCTTCCAAGGCCATGAATTCACTTTCACCAAAAAAAATTTCATTAATACAATTAGGCATGAATAGTGATACATTTAAATAATCTAAATCAATTTAGGCATAATACAACAACATTCATTCATGATCAACAACCCACTTCATAAAGAACAATTTAGGAATTGAGAGAATTCATGGGTTCATAGAGTATTTTCATAATAAATCATCAATTAAACACCAATACAATCATAATTTGTCATTAGAAACTATTTGAAAACGTTTGATGAAAAGTACCCATGAGATTGAGTAAAACCCTAGATTTTTCATTTATTGAAATCACTTTGGATTTGGCTCCTTGAATAGAAAATTAGACAAGGATCAAGACTACCATACCTTTATATTGATTCCCCACGAAAATCCTTGAAAATCCTTTGAAAACCTTGAAGATTTGACCTTGGAAGCTTGAAGTCTTCACCTCTAATGGAGATTTCTAGAGAGAGACTTTAGGAGGGGAGGGGAGGTTTTGATTATGGGTTTTGAAGTAATGAGATGAAAAATAGAGTCTAATACTTTTAATACTCTTAAAATACCATAATTAACATAAAATAACCGTCCCACAACTTAACTAAATTAATTAGCTAATTACCAAACCACCCCTCAACTTGGCCGAACCAAACCAGCAAACTAGGTGCAATCGATGGAACCCCATCCACGAACTGTGGATGGGTTCACGCCTCGGGCTATCACCTTGTGGTTTGTGGCTGGGGCTTGGTTTGGAGGGCCATGACCTACGAAGGCCACCCACGGGGCATGGATGGACCTACGGAGCGTGGACCCCTTCCGTAGGTCACTCCATTTTTGACAACTTTCTAGTTTCAAGGGATCTTGGGGGTTAGGCATAGGGTCCACCTCAAGGACCCCTAGGGTGGTCCATGGGGAGTCGTACCTTTATGTTTAACCCCTAAAGCCCTCAACCCTAGCTCGGGACAACATCTAACCACCTCAAACCTCATGACAAACTCACACACTTACTAGTTAGACTCTAGTTTTACTTATTCGTTTTACGGGTCGTTACAGGCAGCTTTGGCCTTTGGCTTTGGCTTGGCCCCTTTGCCTTGGCACTTGCCTTTTGGCCTGGACTCTTGTAGCCCTAATTTCAACTCTAGATGGTCTACTAATCTATGGGGGATCATTTTATGAATTTAAATCCTTACATTTAGCTCTAGTTTAGCCTATTAGTTTCTAGAGTGTTACACACAACCCATACAATAGTCTCAAAACATAGAAGAAAAACATAAAGAAAATGGTTGCTTTATCCTCGATGCTATGAGAATTCACCAATCTTCAACTCCTTGCTCTTCTAGAAACCTATCCTCAAGAATGAAACTCAAAATCGACGGACCTTAAAATTGATGAGAATGTAGGCAAGAGTATGTGTTAGTACAAAAGTACTAAATATGTTACACCCCGGAAAATGTTAGGATGAACTAGAGCCTTATGGTGTGGGTTAGACTAACCTTAAGGCAACAACTAGGCTGTCTTAGAGCTTAAATGGTTAAGGAAGGAGTCTAGGGTGAAGTCTAGGACCCTAAACTACCCAAGAAAAATCAAGGGAAAATAATAGCTACCTTGAGTCAATTCGGCGATGGGAAGTAGCTTCACCCATGAGCCTTGGCGATGCGTCAAAGGACTCTTCTCACCTAGTGGACAGCCACCCCTCAAGTCCAAGCTGCTGGAACAAAGGGTGGAATGGGTGGAGGATCGCCCAATGGGTTGGCGATTCGCCCATGGTCCCTCCCCATCACGTAGTGAGCTGCCCATTTAGGGAGCTCACTGTAACTTTGGGTGGAACCAAGGTGCATTAGGCGTGTTACCTAAGTGCCTTCGCGAGCCAAGGTGTGCCAAAGGGTGGACTGCAGCGTGAAAGATGTAAGATTGGGAGTTTAATGAAGGGTCTTTTAGTAAGTATTTCCTAAACTTAAACCAATACTTTCTACTCTCTTTCTACTAAATATAAATACTTTTTAGAGTCAAATTCTCCCTTTCTAATCACTCTTAAAAGAAATAAAAGAAGACCCAAATCCTTGCAATAATTCTCTCTCTAGCAGTTCCTCCATTGAAGAACCCCAAGAACTTGAAGATTAGGGCTCAAGCTCCAAGGTTTTCACTCCAATTCGTCGGCAAGGCTTTGATTAAGGTATGGGGACCTTCATTCATGGAATTTCTTTCTCCATGAAGCCCTTCAAACTCTAATTTCGAAATTTGGTATATTGATAATAAACTAGGGTTTCTATTCTAACCATGGGTTCTTCTTAAAAACGATTTCATCTTGTTAATTTCATTATACTATGGATGAATTGATGTTTAATGGTGATTTTCATTGTAAAACTCCCCTTGAACCCATGTATACCCCATGACCCCAATTTCAAGTATTGTGATGGGTGTATTGATGCAAGATGATTTACTATGAATTGCTCCTATATGAATTTAGTTATTGAATCTTGTTCTACTCATGCCTATTGTAGTATCTTTGGGTGTAATTGTGAAACATGACTCATGAATCTCGAAAGGGGGCATATTGATAGGGTTTGTGCATATGAATGAAAGATGTGTATAAACTATTGATTCATTTAGAAAGTAATCTCCCACGACTAATGTGTAAAGTTGGTATTGTTGAAAGGTAGTTCTTCCCTTACCCTTACACTTGAGATTATATGTATTGTCTAGTATGATGATATTGTTGTTGTTGGTCTGTTGCAAGGACAATTACACACACATGCACACTTCTTGTATAAGACACGATTATGATGTAAGCAAATGGTGTTAATTGAAAGTATAGTTCTCATATGCACCTTTACACATTGTTATGCATGAATTGTACATAAACCATGGTGATCCTATTGTGTTGATTGAAAGTCCATTTTCATGAGAACACATGATCTTGGTGTGAAAGTTATTCTCACATACTAATTATGATTCTAGAATCAATGAGCCATTTTATGAATTATATTGAACGAAGGATAAAGTATTCCTTCACACATGTAAATACAATTCAAAGACTAATGACGTATAATTTGGGAAATATTGCTTAGAACCGAATGGATATGGACAATGAGGTAAAGGCCCTCCCGCCAATGCAGTGTCGAGGGTCATCCACAAGGGAACTCATGAGATGGAAGCCCCTCCGCCAATGCAATAGGACGGAAATTTAAAACATTTTCAACACAATCCAAAAATCTTTATAAAATGAGCGAAAGTCTATTACACTTAGTCTCAAACCATCTAAAACAAGAATATCTTTGGGACACAACCTATACAATAGTTCAAAACATAAAATGAAAGACATAAGGAAATGGTGGTCAAATCCTCGAATGCTATGAGGACTCACCAATCTTCAAGCTTGCCTTCTACTAAGATCCTAGCCACGATGATGAGAGTCGATATCGTCGGACCCTACATTTGGATAAGAAATGTAGGCAAGAGTACGCGTTAGTATAGACATGTACTAAATATGATAGCTTGCATAAACATCAACATAAACATAGGAGTTAGACAATGTTGACACCCAAATTTGGCCTAACATTTTCAAAATTCGTAAATTTTAACTTTTATTTATTCAATAGTTCAAAATACTTTTTTTTATATAATTTTAAATAATTTTATCGATATTTATCCTTATTTATCAAAATTTTAGATTTTTTATTAGTTAATTTTAATTACATTATTTTTTTGTCACAGCCGGTTGAATACGTTCAAATATTTGTTCATTTTGATTAAATCATTATTTTTGTTAAATTACATTTTTTACATGTCATTAGTTATGTTCATTACCATTTTTAATATTCATTTTATTCATTACATTTGTTAATATTCATTTTGATATTTTACACAGTTTATAAATTCATTCAAAATATGAATAAACTTTGCATACACAGATTGGCTAACGATTTTTGGCCACAATCTCGAGCCCAAGATTTGAGCTTATTGTATGACAATTCTCTATTTAAGTAATTATTAGGTCTAAAATAAAAAGGGTGGTGAAATATATATTTTTAGATTGGGTTTGGAAATTTTCAGATTTTTGTTCAAAAAAAGAATTTCACTTTTCATTAGTTTTCCGGTCACCACCACCCCGGATTTCGGCCAAACTCTGGCAAACCCAACCCCCCATTTTTCTTCTTCCTTTTCTGGTTATAGGGTCACTGTTTTCACGAACTCACCTGGATCCCTCACCTTTTCTATTCTCAGGCGAACATTAGCGCAACACTGTTTCCTTTCTCCTCTCCTCACTGCCAACAACACAACCAAAAGACCCCCATTTCCTCCTTTTTCTTCTGCTATAGATAGCAGCAACCAATGACCAAACGACCCTCTCCACACCAGACCTCAACCCACATGCTATTCTCCTCTTTCTCCATTTTTTCCGGCGAGCTTTAGCTCAGCCGAACAGCGAGTTCGGAGCTCCAAATCCGATCAAAACCCCACCGGAAAACAACGAAGCAAAACCCATACCATCTCCCTGCCTCCACACGCTTATTTTCCGACAAGCGAGAACACCACCAAATGAACCAATTAGCTCCGGCGAGTAGCTTCAAGCTCTGATAATTCGGAGCAAAATAAAAACAACGACCAGATCCCTTTCGTTTTACCATTTTCGATATTTTGTTTCTCTGTTTGTTTGTTTTGCAGGTATTCTGGCGAAACCCAGTGACCAGAAAACATCAAGCTCTAAAACTCCAGTTTTGCTTCGACGTTTCCCCTCTTACAGATCTGGATGACTCAAATTTTCCGGTAAATAAGCAATGATCATTCTCCTCTATTTTCTATTTTACTACATTTTGAGTCATCTGTACTGTTTTTTTTGGGTTGATTTTTGTATGTTTCTTGTACATATATATCCAAATGTAGTGTTTTCTGGAAAATGCGTTGTTGTTATTTGGTTACTAACTATTTTGTTCATTTTTAGTTTTAGTTCTAAGTTTACCTGTTAAATTGATTGTTATTTTATTATTTTTAATTTCTAATTTATTTCTTCAAATTGTTAGTAATGTTGTTAATGACTTCAAGTTAATAGTTGTTGCCTTTTATTTGTTCACATGTGATTTAGATTTATTAAAATTGATTATACTTCATTTTTCTAAAAATTTCCAGTTTGTTGTTTTTTTGGTTATTATTATTTTGTCATACAATTTATGTTATATTGTTATTTGTTAAACTTATATGATTATGTTGGATTATTTCATTTAATTTTTCTTTTATATATCATGTTATTATTTTCATTATCCTTGATTTACTATTTATTTGATTCGTATGTTATTTTACCTTTTTTTTTATCTCTTAATTTATGTTGTTATTATAAGTAGAAATTGATCAATGAAAAAGTCTCTCTGTCTGTTTTGGAGGCCTCCCCATTTTAAAAGACGGAAATCTAGTTTAAGTTTATGTATGTTGTATGTTGTATGTTGAAATTGGTCAATGAAAAAAATCTCTCCATTGGTTTTAGAGGCCTCCCCATTGTAATAGACGGATATTTAGTTGGAGTTTATATATTTGTGTATGTTAAAATTGGCCGATGAAGAAATTACCGTCGATTTTCAAGGCCTCCCATGTTAATAAGACGAATTTTTATTTTTCAGTTATTATTTGATTTATTCATTTTTATTCATATCTATTCATTACTAATACTCTTACTAAGTGTCTTTACAGGTACCCCAGAGTCGCTTCCCATTGAAACTATTTAAAGGAGTTCAAATTATATTTTCTATTCATTATTGTATATATTATTGACGTTAGGCAAACTTAGGATGTTTATTATATTATTGTTTTATTTTATTACTTGCGTATATTGCATGTTTGTTATTCTTGTATATTATTTTTATCTCCTCCTCAATTTTTGTCACGACACAGGGGTACCCCCTAGATGTATGTAACGACCCAAAAAACTAGTAGGTGAAACTAGAGCCTTACGAGTGAATTGTTGAGTTTGATGTGGAGTTTTAAGTTGTAAAATGTTTTCCCGAGCTTAGGTTGAGGGGTTTAGGGGTTAAACGTCAAGGTACGACCCCCTAAGGACCAACCAAGGGTCCCTAACCCCCAAGAACCCAAAATCAGCCAAAAGGAATCCTACCCACGAAAAGGGCACCCATGAACCATGGGTGGACCCACGCCCCGTAGGTGGGGGTCGTAGGTCAAGGCTGGACCTTCCCTCAACCCTTCAAGCTGCAGACCCCACCCAAGTTTGACCAGTACGGTCGGTGGGGCCATCCACGCTCCTTAGGTGGAGGTCGTGGATGGGGTCCTGAGATGTTGCCCAATTCGGCCAAGTGAGGGACAAAGTGGTAAATTCCTAGGGTGGTTAGTTAAGTTAGGGGTCATTTTATATTGTTTTATTTCACTTATTTAAGACCTTTTAAACTATTACCTACCCTTTTTCACTTCATAATTCCCAAACCCAAAATAAGTAATCAACAACTCTCCAAATAATTATCTCTGTAAAACTCCATTGAAGAAGAAGAAGAGGTCAAGGTCTAGGGCTCAAGAACTCAACTTTTCCACTCAATTTCATGAGGAATCTTCAATTAAGGTATGGTAGTTTTGATTCATGGTTAACTTTTCATCCATGAAGTCCTCAAATTTTCAATTTCAAAGTTAGAATTTCTCCAAAACTAAGGGCTTTCATTCTGGTCATGGATTCTTTCTCAAAACTTTTTCAAAGTTTAAGTATCATATATTGAGATTGAATTGCTGTTTTATGGTGGTTTTAAGATAAAACCCCCCATGAATCAGTGATTTCCCTATAACCTTAATTTATGACTTTGGTGTGGGTGAATTGTAGTAAGATGAATGTTATGTAATTGATCTTGTAATTGTTTATTTACTTGAATTATATTATTATTCATGCCTAAATTGTAGTATTCTAGGTGTGTTGGTGAATTGTGAATCATGACCTTGAATGGCAAATTATGAAGATTGATGTATAATCATTATGCTTATGTATATGCTTTGTGATTTCAATGAAAGTAATGTGATCATGACTACAATGCAATTGAGTTTTTATTGAAAGGTTATTCTCAATTATACACATATGAATGATGATGATATGTTGTGATAGGTTTCTTCAATGTAATGTTTTACCTTGAATTGGTAGGCTTAGGGCATCCTTTTCTTGTGTAAATGAAAGTGATCTTGATTGATGTACCTTCAATTGGTAGGCTTAAGGCATCCTCTTCTTGTGTACCTAAAGTATCTTGACTTAATGAACTTTGAATCGATAGACCTAATGGTGGTAGCCCTTTCTTAAATGATTAATGAAGTATTTTAATGATATGTCTTGGATCGGTAGGCTAATGGCATTCTTCCATGCATAATAATGATGTACTTTGGATCAGTAGGCCTATGACACCCTTCTATGAGTGATAATGATGAACCTTGAATCATTAGGCTTACGGCGCCCTTTAATGTGTTAAATAATGTACCTTGAATCGGTAGACTTATGTCGCCCTTTAATGTGTGAATCAATGTACCTTGAGTCGGTAGGCCAATAGCACCCTCTCATGTGTAATAATGTTAAAGTAATGAAATACTCTATGGGAATTTAAAGCTTAGCACATAGTGTATATGGTAAGATTGAAGCTTTCCCCATGTTTAGGCTGGGTTTCAATGAACATCTTCTTTATCCCATAACTATGTGCCCACATGGGTTATTAGCTAGTGGACCCACCTAAGCTAAAATGTTACTGGTCCTACCTTAGGCAAGTAGACCAACCTTTTACGGTGTGGGATAGACATCGAATTCCATGAGTTGCTCACATGGTCTATGTCGGTTAATGCTTATTCCCATCATGTGAGTTATATGCTATGGTTACTTGAGAGGTTCTATGAAGTGTGAGTGGTAGTATGGGATGCCATCCATGCATTGCACGAGTAGATTATGTGTAATGCCCTGGAAACTAGTAAGTTGAACTAGAGAGTTCTAGAGCTTTTCATAAGAGTTTTTAGAGCTTGATGAGAGGTTCTAAGTCGTAAAAATGACTACCGTACTTAGAATGGAGGTTTTAGGGGATAAATGTCGAGGTAGGACCCCCAAGGACCACCCAAAGGGGTCCTTGAGGAGGACCCCAAAGCAGCCCCCAAAACAGTCAAATTTAAGCAACCTACGAAAGCCACCTACTGGCCGTAGGTGGACCCACGCCCTGTAGGTTGGTGTCGTGGGTCAAGGCCTGTGATGGCCTGAAAATTTTAAACTGCAGACCTCACCTACAGAGGTTTAGCACGCCTAGTAGACCTACCACGGTTCGTGGGTGGGGGAGTCGTAGGTAGGGGCAGTTTTTCAAGTTTAGTTTTTAAGTTAGGGGTTTGTGGATTAATTAGTAATTACATAGGAGTTAAGGGAGGTCGGTTAGTTAGTTATTAAACCACCTATATAAGCTAAATAGGCCCCAAAACTAAGTCATTAACTCATTCATCAAAGAACCCCAAATTCTCTCCAAATAATTCTCTCTCTAGAAGTGAAGAAGAAGAAGAAGAAGAAGAAGAAGAGGTTTAGCACGCCTAGTAGACCCACCACGGTTCGTGGGTGGGGGAGTCGTAGGTAGGGGCAGTTTTTCAAGTTTAGTTTTTAAGTTAGGGGTTTGTGGATTAATTAGTAATTACATAGGAGTTAAGGGAGGTCGGTTAGTTAGTTATTAAACC
>JAJOOF010013235.1:0-25646 GCA_029582545.1 Solanum lignicaule
CTCATGTGGTTTTATGTCAGTTATTAGTAGCTCCCACAGTTCAGTCAGACTCTATTGCATTGACCATATTTCAGTACAGTCAGTATTCAGTCTCAACATGTTATAAATTTGGTCATTGCATCAGTTAGCTCAGTATTCAGTATTTTCAGTATCTATATCATGTACAGATTATTTCATTGCTTTATTGCTTTGTTCATTTATATGTTCTTTCAGCTTTATTCTATCCTATATGCTCAGTACCTTTCAAGTACTGACGCATACGTGCGCTACATTTTCTCGTGATGTAGGTTCATGTTCTCAGCATCCAGATCACGCTTAGATTGATCCCCGATCTCCAGTTCAGCAGAATCAGTGGTTAGTCCTCATTCTCCGAGGACAATAGTCATGAGTTTCTTTTCAGTATTTCTAGTCTTTAGTTTCAGTTTTGCTAGATCTAGTTGGGGTCTGTCCCAACATTTCTAGTCAGTTTAGAGGCTTATTTCAGACATAGTAAGATTCAACTTAGTTTTGAGTTAATAACTTCTTTGTATTAAACTCATCAGTTTTCATATATCTCAGTTATAGTATATGGGTATTCCCCATCTTTTCATTTATTTATGATTTAGCTTCCGCATCAGTTTATTATCTTTAGTATGCTCATGATTATGCCAGCAGGGTTAGCTTGGGATCACTTGTGGTCCTAGGTCCCGTGCCCGCGTCTCGGGGGTAGGCTCGGGGCGTGACAACTAGTGTTTTAGGTGAATGTGAGACAGAAAAGGTTACCTGGGTACATGAATAGTGCATGCTCTAAAAAGGTGCTAAAAATGGTAGAAAATTTCCTCTCGCTCTTTGATTTTCAAGGCGCCAGTGAAGTCCTTGAAAAGGATGAGTAAAACAAAAGAGACAAGATTGGAAAAGTTGAAGAAAGTTACATGATATCAAGCATCTTTGATGATGCAAATTTAGGGAACATTGCAAATGAACCTGGTTCACATATAAGAATCATTGATGCACCTGCAACAGGAGTTACTGGACTAACCTAACGTCATGGAGATAATGGGAATAATAGAGCAATCAGGACACTTAGCTTATGGTACATCTTCAGGGGGAACTTCGTTGTGTGAACCTGGTCCTTATTATTCATTGGAGGTTATTGAAAATTGATATGACTTGGTTCTCTGTTACTCAGCTTGAGATTCCTTTGATCTGGGAGAATATGATGATTCAGACATACTCTTTAAGGCCAAAGTCTGGTCTTATCGAAACAAGTTGATGCATTGTCATGATTTCCTTTAATAATTGGCCAGTAAACTAATAATTTTATGCTTGAGTAATTATACAATGAATATCTACTAACTCAGTCTCGTACTGTAATAGGTACACACTTCAGGCACATCTCGAACAATTTTTTGAAGGTCTGCTGATATTATCCCTACTCTTTTGCTAACAACATTAAGTAAATCATTGAGGAACACACAAAAGGGGAACCTAGTTTCTCTATAATACTCAGGTATGTACCATCCTTTTTCAATGCATGAATTTCCTGAGTTTGTGTCAAACATAAGCACTAGTGAACCTGGTCGATCATCAAAATCCAACTCCTTTAAAAATCACCAAGAACCATCTCTTTGACAATAAGCATCATTCAGTCTCAAACCGCTCTAATGATGAAAACCTTAGTCTTGAAGCAACCCATTCTTTAATTTAGGGGGAACCTTGCTTTACCTCTCACATTTGAACCAGGATCACAAATTCCAAACAGATATTCCATCCATTCCAAGTGTAGAACTAGTTTATCTCTCAGGGGGAACAATTCTCATAGGAATAAACTATATTGGTGATTGCCTTAATTATTAATAAACATATCTCTATTGCACCAAAATGTGATGAATCTCTTACTTATAGTTGGTACTCCTTCGAAATTTCATCAAGAAAAAGGCTATCCAAAAAAAAAACATGGAGGAGTGAAAATGTTATGGAGTAGAATTAAAAAAAATGAAAAGTTCAAAAAAAGAAGAAGCTCCATAACTCATTTGTTATTGGTCCCAATGCTTGAGAATACTCACCTGGTCTTCTTGAATCTGATTATGCTTAACTGATGATGGCCCTCATGTTGCTCTTGATGAAATTTCACATTCTAAGAAACCTAATCAGAACGAAAGAGCTGGTGCACAATGGGCATACTGAAAAAATTATTAATGGCATCCATTTCCTCCGTACTTTAGTAATTTTCGTCCCAATCCTTATCCTCAATTTTTTTACACTCTCTGTTCTTTGATGTGTTTTTGCCTGTCTCATACTCATGATATCATATGCTATTGATTTAGGGCTCTAAGGGATTAAACTGGTACATATTTATTTATTTTGTTTCTCATTGAAGATTTTGATTATGTGTGAGTTTAAGATGGCTAATATCCTCAGATTAACTTACTTTATTCTTAGCAGAAGTATACTTGAAAGTGTTGCCCAAGTAGCCATGAGTTAAAATGATATTGCACTCATTGAATGTTAATCGAGTTCTTTTGTTATTGATTTTCAATGATGCCAAAAGGGGAAAGTTATGTGATGCGGGTTAGAGATATATTATGCATAGTTTGTCATCATCAAAAAGGGGGAAATTGCTGGGGAATGAAAGAACATGAAGTTTGTAGTTTTGATGATTGACAAAGAGTCTTGATGGTTTGTAATTTTGATGACTGACAAAGAGTCTTGATGTGTAACAAATCATTGTTTATCATCATCAAAAAGGGGGGAAATGTTGGGAAATAGGAGAACATATAAAGTAGTTTTGATGATTGATAAAGTGAATATGGCTCACAACTTGTTGTCTCATGTGTACTCTATCAGGTGAACCAGGTTCTCGGACGTGACTGCAGACGACCTATACAATTATGAGAGATTGCGGCAAAGAAGAAAAAGTGCCGAAATAAAGAAGAAAAAGAAGGAAACAAATATGGAAAGAAATAAAGAAGTAGCAATTCAAGTCAAATAAGGAAAGAAATAAAGAAGTAACAATTCAAGTCAAATAAGGAAAGAAGTGAATATAGACAAGTTTAAGAAGGAAAAGGATTTGTAATTCCTTTCCTTGTAGAAGTTGATGAAGGCAAATCAAGCTCTATAAAAGGTTCAAGAAATTGAAGGAAAAAAGTTGTCTTTGTATAAACATAAATCGAGAGAATTTTCCAGCAAAGACATAATGATAACTATTGCATATTTACGAAATTTATCATCTTGAGAGCAGTAGTTATTGGAGAAAAAATGCAGGGCTTCGTCACAGTAACGTAAGGACCAGGTTCACGAGTTCTGTTCCACTATTGAATGTTGAAGTCTGATCAATTAAAGTCTAGGGTTTTTAGTCTTTGTTGATTTGTTCTAGGTTTATTATTGAGTTGTAATAATTCCTAGATTGTGTAACACGAAGTGGGTTTGACTTCTTGGGGATAAAGTTAAGAGAGAGGTTGTGAGAATTGTAAACAAGAAGTGGGTTTGACTTCTTGGGTGGTTAGAGTTAAGAAGAGTTGAGAGTTTTGTAAACAAGAAGTGAGTTTGACTTCTTGGTGAGTGGAGAGTTTTCGATTATAGTTAATCGAAAAGGGTAGAAGTTTAGAGTTAGATTCATTGATTAACTGAGTTGTAAATCTTGAATTAATATAAAACTTCGGTGTGGTTTTTCCCTTCCTTGAGTTAGGAAGGTTTCCACGAAATAGTGGTGTTACTAGTTACTAACATAAGTATCTTGTGTGTTATTCAAAAACCTGGTTCTTGAATACTAGGTATGGTTTCTTCAATTGGTATCAAAGCAGGTCTTTTCATTAAAACACGTATTGTTGCTTAGGGAGAATTGTGTTTCGTAAAAAGGAGTTGCATGCCTTACTGATGATGTGAAAGAGGACTAATTTTAATTTTTTGACTTAAAATATTCAAGTGCTTTTTGGATGCATGCTCAATCCTCAAACTTATACTTGTGCAGGTACAGTTAATGAAATTTATTTTGGCGCAACTTTTTTTAACTACATCCATGATAGCCAAACCAATATTATAAGTTTTTCCTCTTGAAACAAATTTCCATAATAAACAAAAAATCGAAGCTTTGTTTATTACTACCTGAATTGTACCTTACATACAGTTTGATCTCTGACTAGTGGGAAGATAGAGGTTACCACTACTAATTGAGTTACAATCCCCTGTATTTGTCTAAAATTATTTATTTAGCATTTGAAAAGGCTAGGAGGATCCACATTAACAGCGATATACTTCTTGTCCTTTTGTAGTGACACTTAGATGTATCTCTTTCTTGTTTGATGATATATGCAGCTAGCCGGCCCCCGATGGCTAATTCTAGCCAACCCTTTGTTAGTTTTAACATGTATGTGCTGAGAAAGTACCAAAATTTCTTTGGAGACGACAATTTTTAGTCAGTCTTGGTGTTCACAATGTTGTGTGTTTTTTTGTAACCTTCATTCTTTTTTTCTCAGATGGTTTCGTTGTGGGTAAGGATATGTGGTCGTGGTTTTTCTTTAGTATAATTCCCCAGTACTCCATATTCGTAGGCATACCGATATTACTCGGTGATCCGATTGTTTACAAGTGGTTGCTGATTACCAACGTGATTCTCTTGATGTTAGGCATAGTTACTCATCATGCTCTGCTGATATCTATTATTTATTGGTATCGTGACATGCCTTTCCGTTTAATTGGAGCCAAGGCCAAATTTAAGCTCGAGGACATTCCTATGATAATTGCAATAGCCTTTCATCACCTTTTGGAGTTCAATTATGGGTATTTCTGTCTAATACTAGGCTTCATATCACGACCCAATTAAGGATCCTGACCGGTGCAAGGGGGGAGAATCCCAAAGCAAGTCTCACCAGAATTCTACAGAAAATCGAGCAAAGTTTCCTTTGTTTTTAAGCCTATCTTGGATATTTTTTTCCTGTCTCAGAAATTCACAACACAACTAATAGAAACTATAAACCACCATATAATATCCATCAATGATCAAATTGTCACGCAATAAAACCAATTCATCGAAAAAAGTTCCAAACTAGTCACTTGACTACAATTTGAAGGACTAATCTTGACTAAAATCAAAGGAATGATAAATGGAGTGACTCTAAGAGGTTTTTTTTAAAAGAAACTAGATAAACATATCAAATCAATAGTTTTATTGCCACGCGAAGCAATGCGGGGTTCACCAAATGCTACCAACTCACACGCTAGTTAATGAAATCCTCTTTAATACCACCTGAATTCTCTGTAAAAATAATTAGCGAAGAGTGAGACGCTAGCTCAGTGAGTAATAATACTTAACCACAACCATTTAAATGAGGGACAAGTCAGAAAATATGTTAGTGTAATAGTCATAATGATGAAACAATGCTCTTTCAGAAACAATAACAATATTCAATCTTAGGTGCCTCATATAAGCAAAATCAATGTAAATACATAATAGCAAACTCAAAGAAAAAGAACATTTTCATATCAAATCTTATAGCTGGGAGGTCTCCAAGGATGAATCATATAATCAGTATGGCTTTCTCTTTAATAAGTAACCAATAACAGTGAACTCATCATAAAGAAGTTAATTGTTCATATCAGTAGATCCCTACTCGAGGGATATCAGTAATAGTATACTAGTTCTACCTTCCCACTAGCAAGGGCTTTATCAGTAATCAGAACTACAAGGTGCACCAGGTCTAACGAACCCGCCGTTAGCTATGGGGTTCATCAAGGTCTACTCCCATTTATATTTTTCTTGTAATCAGTAAAAATAATTCAAAATCGAACAGAGCATTTAAATCTTATCAAATCATATCATTTCAAAGTTTAACAATCACCTGTCAAAATACTATTTCTCAAATAAGTGTAAAACCTTTTCAATATCAGTAATCATATCTTGTAAGAATGAAATCATCTCAAATACTCTTTTCAGTATCATATCCAGTAAAAGACTTGTCCCACATGCAAGTTCAAAACATTCTATAATACATTTACTTTATAAATTATGTGAAAGTCATGCAGGTTATAGAACATCAATTGTGGTAAGATTACTACTCACAGTACTTGTGTTGAGTTACCAAGCTTGCCACTCGATTACTCCGTACGAATTCCTTTGGTCAATCTATAATCACATTCATAACAATTTCGTGTTAACTCCTTCATTTAGGTAATTCATACTACATTTAAAAAAAACAGCCCTAGAGGTTTCATGGCTGATTCGAAATCTGCCCAATCACTTAATTAGTGCTTTAATCACACACATTAGTCTCTTCTTGGTCAATTCTCGCTGTAAAGAGATCAACCTAACCTTACTGCCCAATTACTTTTTTTGCATATAAGCCCGATACCAAAGTTTACAGTTCAAATCATTGACTATATTCACTTGGTTCCTAAGAATGAAATAAATTTCCTCTTTTTCTTCTAAACCCATGTTTCTCAACTTTCCAATTCCCAATCTTATAGTTATGGAAGATACAAATTCAACCTTTAAACTTAGTTAAGAAACTTACCTTCTTCTCGTTTTTCTTCTTCTTCTTCTTCTTCCACCTCTCTCTTTAGTTTGAGAACTAAGGTTTTCAATTTAAATTTATTTTTCTCCTTCATTCGTTCGCTCACTATAGAACAAGAAGAGTTCTTTTTCTTTCTTTTGATCGTTGAAGTTGCAGCGTTGCTGCTACTTCTGTTAGGGCTTTCAGCCCTTTTTTAAAAAAATCCAGATCTTTTTTTTTTAAATGAGATCTAAATGACAAATATGCCCTTATTTTAATATAGGGTATTACATTCTCCCCACCTTAAGAAATTCGGTCCCCGAATTTAAAGTGAGTGTATACCTGTAGACTGAAACAAGAGAGGATACTTGTTTCGCATCTCCTTTTCCAACTCCCAAGTAGCTTCTTCAGTGGTATGGTTCCTCCATAAGACCTTCACGGACACAATTTCTTTTGACCTTAACCTTTATACTTGTTTGTCCACAATAGCCATAGGCTCCTCTTCATATGTTAAGTTCTCATCAATTGGTATAGTCGGTGCTTCAACTACATCAGAGGAGTCTGAGATATACTTCCTCAACATAGAAACATGGAATACTGGATGGATGAAAGACATATCGGGAGGCAGTGCCAAACGATATGCCACTCCTCCTACCCGGTCAAGTATCTCATATGGTCCTATATATCGCAGACTCAATTTACCTCTTTTGCCGAACCGCATCACACCTTTCATAAGAGAAACTCATAGAAAAACTTTGTCCCCAACCATGAACCCTAGATCTCTTCTTCTCTTATCCACATAAGACTTCTGTCTGCTTTGAGCTGTGAGCAATCTATGCCTAATCAACTAGACCTTATCCATGGCTTCTTGTACTAAGTCTGGTCCCAACACATTGGCCTCTCAAACTTCAAACCACCCTATAGGAGAACGACATTGCTTTCCATACAAAGCTTCATATAGAGACATCTGAATGCTGGACTGAAAGCTATTGTTGTAGGCAAATTCAGCTAAAGGCAAGTAAGCATCCCAACTACCTCCAAAATCAAGAATGCAAGCTCTCAACATATCCTCTAAGATTTGAATAGTACGCTCAGACTGCCCATTTGTCTATGGATGGAATGCAATACTAAGGTCTACTCGAGTACCCAAGGCTTCTTGAAATGATCTCCAAAAGCGTGAAGTGAATTGTGACCCTCTATCAGATATGATGGATAATGGCACTCCGTGAAGTCGAACAATTTCATTCATAAATATCTGGGCATATTTCACTCCACCATATGTAGCCTTTACCGATAAGAAGTGTTCTGATTTTGTTAATTGGTCTACAATTACCCATACAAAGTCATAACCTCTGAGAGTTCGGGGTAGACCAACCATAAAATCCATAGTGATTCTTTCCCATTTCCACTCCAAAATTTGGATCTCTTGTAGTAACCCTGCAGGTCGTTGATGCTCTGCTTTAACCTGTTGACAAGTCAAACAACTAGAAATAAAATTAGCAAGATCTTTCCTCATGCCTTCTCACCAATACAACTGTTTCAGATCATGATACATCTTAGTGGAACCAGGGTGCATAGTATATCTAGAGTTTTGAGCTTCTTCAAGAATAACTCGTCTTAACCCACCTATATTTGGTACACACAACCGATTACCTAGTCGAAGCATACCAGCACAGTCAACCATCATCTGTTCACTTTTACCAGTTGTGACCTCATCTCGATATCTGCAAAGTTGTTCATCCTCATATTGAGTAGTTTTAATGTGCTCTACTAATGAAGATTTGGCGTGCACACAAGCTAGCAATATCTCTGAATTTCCCACACTAAATCTAATACATGTGCCTTCAAGTTTCTGCACATCTTTTGCCAACTGCCTCTTTTCAGGAACTATATGTGCTAAACTGCCCATAGATTTTCTACATAATGCATCAGACACAACATTAGCTTTTCCAGGATGATACAAACTAACATAATCATAATCCTTGAGTAGCTCCATCCATCGCCATTGTCGAAGATTCAGGTCTCTCTGCTAAAAATTATACTTTAAGCTCTTGTGATCAGTATATATCTCGCAAGTTTCACCATATAGATAATGCCTCCAAATTTTAAGAGCAAATATCACTGCAGCCATCTCCAAATCATGAGTAGGATAGGTTTGCTCGGGCCTCTTCAGCTGAATTGAAGCATAGGTAATAACACAACCATTTTGCATCAGAACACATCCTAACCCAACTCTCGAAGCATTACAAAATACCGTAAAACCTCCAAAACCCGATGGTAGGGACAATATAGGTGTTGTTGTCAAACACATTTTAAGTTTCTGGAAGCTTTGCTCACATTCTTCTATCCACTGAAATTTAGCATTTTTCTGTGTCAACTTTGTCAATGGAGATGCTATTTTGGAGAAATCCTGCACAAAATGCCTGTAGTAATTTGCCAAACCCAAAAAGCTTTGAATTTCTGTAGACGAAGTTGGTCTGGGCCATTTTTGCACAGCTTCTGTCTTTTTGGAATCCACCTTGATCCCATCTTTGGACACCACATGCCCCAAAAATGCTACTGAGTCTAGCCAAAATTCACACTTTGAGAACTTAGCATAAAGCTTATGTTCTCGCAAAGTCTGTAACACTATCTTTAGATGATTCTCGTGTTCTTCCTGGCTACGAAATTATACCAAGATATCATCAATAAAAACTATCACAAACCTGTCTAGAAACATCTGGAACACTCTATTCATTAAATCCATGAATGCAGCCGGCACATTGGTTAATCCAAAAGGCATCACAAGGAACTCATAGTGTCCATATCGAGTTATGAAAGCTGTCTTGGAAACATCTTCCTCCCTGATTCTGAGTTGATGATAACCAGATCGAAAATCAATCTTTGAAAAGTAGACAGCCCCCCGTAATTGATCAAATAGGTCTTTTATGCGAGGTAAAGGATACTTACTGCGTATCATTACCTTGTTCAACTATTTGTAGTCGATGCACATTCTTAGAGACCCATATTTCTTCTTTATGAATAATACTGGTGTGTCCCATGGAGATATACTTGGTCAAATAAAACTCTTATCGAGTAAGTCTTGCAACTGCTGTTTTAGCTCCTTCAGTTCTGCTGGTGCCATACGGTATGGGGGTATGCAGATTGGCAATGTATCAGGAGCCAAATCAATACCGAAGTATATCTCTCGTACATGAGGTGATTCTGGCAAATCCTCAGGAAATACATCAGAAAATTCATTCACCACGGGTATCTTCTCCAAGCTAAGTGTTCCTTCTGTTGAATCCCTTACCATAGCTAAGAGACCCATACAACCTTTCTGTGGTAACCTTCGAGCCTTCATAAGGGATATGATTTTTTCAACCTCAAGGACTTGACCCCCAAATAATACAAACGTAGGCTCATCAGGTATTTCAAATTTAACTATCTTTGCATGATAATTAACAGTAGCATAGCAAGGAGATAACCAATTCATGCCCATCAACACATCAAAATCAATCATATCAAGTACAATAAGCTTAGCTAGAGTATCACTACCCTTAACTTTTATCTGACAATCACGATACACATATTCAACTAACAAGGAATCCCCCACAGGAGTAGAAACAAGAAAAGAATTATTCAACATCTCTGGTTGTCTATCGAATCTCAAAGCAAAGTATGAGGACACATAGGAGTGGGTAGATCCTGGATCAATCAAAGCATGTACATCAAAGGACAAACTAAAAGAATACTTTTAACCACCGTATTTGAGGCCTGAACATCCTGTCAAGTAAGTGCAAAAACTTTTGACTGACTTCTACCAGCATTCCCTTGTCCTTGATTTCCAGTGAAATGATCTCCAGCACTTCTACCTCTATTTCCTGTACCAGTATTACCTGAACCATTATGAGTGGTCTGAATAGGTGCAGTTATCTGAGCAGAAGTCTGTGTGGTGTTTCTCAGAGGTAGAGGGCAATCCCTAATGCGATGCCCCAACTGACCACACCGAAAGCACCCTCCGGTGATAACACGACACTAGCCTACATGTGATTTACCACAAGTCTGGCAGGATGGAGCAGTGGCATACATTTGTCTAGAATTACGATGTCCCTGTGCTGATGATTGTCCTTGAATACCCTATTTATGATGTTGCTTGTATGTGGACTGTGAAACTATATCCATCCCTGTCTGAGAGCCCTGTTGTTGTCTTCCCTGATTCCCTGTTTTGTGATTTGCACCCAAGTCGCCGCAGTAAGATCCCCCTATCTTGGCCTTCTTACGTACATCATAGAATGCACACTCCTCTCGACCCATATCTTCAATCTTTCTAGCTAGATCAACTGCTTCTGAATAAGTCATGGTACCCATATTTGGGGCTAGGGCATTGAATAGACGGTTAACCAACCCATGCACGAACCTCTGAACTCTATCTGCTTCAGTAGGTACCAACAAAGGAGCATATCTAGCGAGCTTACAGTATTTGGCGTTATAGGTCGCCACATCCATATCTGGAGTCTGTACCAACCTCTCAAACTGCGTTGCATACTTCTGCCTCTGACTGTTAGGAAGGAAATTATCCATGAACAACTTAGTGAATTCATCCCCCTTCAGTGGTGCCGCCCCAGTAGGTCGACCTAGCAATACAATCTCATACCAAGTGTTAGCCATGTCCTCTAGTTTGTATGCTGCCAACTCCACCGATCTCTCACTAGAACATCCTAGAGCCCGGAGGGCCATGAACGTCCCATCCAAGAAGCTTTGAGGATCCGCTGAACTATCAGAACTTGTGAATTTTGGTGATTTCAATTTCAAGAATTCCTGCAAGGATACCTCTTTATTCCCAAAAGTACAAGTCCATGCAGGTGTCTGAAGTGATGCATGTGTCTGAGTAGCAGCAACATTATGCTGAACATCCCTCTCTTGTCTATCCATTCTATTGATCAAACTCTCTATGGCTTTCTGCATTGAGGCAAGTACCCAGTAGTAGCATTCTCCTGCGACGTTGGAGATGGACTAGCACTCCTTTTCGGAGTGACCTCCCTTGAAGTCCTAATAGTGGTGTTGCGGTTCCCTGTGGTAGCATTACGGCCCTCTCCTCGACAATATCTGCTAGCTCTGTCCCTTCCCCAAATTGAGGAAGTTAGCTGCCTGGCCGAAGTGACATTAGGTGCCTCAGGAACACCTGTTGTAGCTCTTCCATTAGATAATCAGGTTCGAGCCATCTGGTTAACAGAAATGAATAATGTTAGATTAATCTAGTTGGCCCTAAACGTCACACACATAAGCATTAATGAGAAAGAAAGATAAGACATATCCTATCACGTCCTCGCAGAATCACGATTATATAAATGGCCGGCAACATAACCATAATTGAGATTCTACTACTAACGTGTGCTCCATAAGTCATAAGAATAACCTAGTGCTTTGATACCAACTTTGTCACGACCCAATTAAGGATCCTAACCGGCGCTAAGAGGGAGAATCCCAAAGCAAGCCTCACCAGAATTCTACAGAAAATCGGGCAAAGTTTTCTTTGTTTTTAAGCCTATCTTGGATAATTTTTTTCCTGTCTCAGAAATTCACAACACAACTAATAGCTACAATAAACCACCATATAATATCCATCAATGATCAAATTGTCACGCAATAAAACCAACTCATCTCCAAATTACGGAAAAAGTTCATAACTAGTCACTTGACTACAATTCGAATGACTAATCTTGACTCAAATCAAAGGAATGACAAATGGGGCGACTCTAAGAAGCTTTTTTTAAAAGAAACTAGATAAACATAGCAAATCAATAGTTCTCTTGCCACGCGAAGCAATGCGGGGCTCACCAGATTCTACCAACTCACATGCTTGTTAATGAAATCCTCTTCAATACCACCTGAATTCTCTGTAAAAACAATTAGCGAGGAGTGAGACGCTAGCTCAGTGAGTAATAATACTTAACCACAACCATTTTAATGAGGGACAAGTCAGAAAACATGCTAGTGTAATAGTCATAATGATGAAACAATGCTCTTTCAGAAACAATAACAATATTCAATCTTAGGTGCCTCATATAAGCAAAATCAATGTAAATACATAATAGCAAACTCAAGAAAAATAACATTTTCATATCAAATATTATAGCTGGAAGGTTTCCAAGGATGGATCATATAATCAGTGTGGCCTTCTCTTTAAGAAGTAACCAATAACTGTGAACTCTTCATAAAGGAGTTAATTATTCATATCAGTAGATCCCTACTTGAGGGATATCAGTAACAGTATACTAGTTCTTCCTTCCCACTACCAAGGGCTTTATCAGTAATCAGAACTACAAGGTGTACCAGGTCTAACGAACCCACCGTTAGCTACGGGATTCATCAAGGTCTACTCCCATTTATATTTTTCTTGTAATCAGTAAAAACAATTCAAAATCGAACAAAGCATTTAAATCTTATCAAATCACATCATTTCAAAGTTTAACAATCACCTGTCAAAATACTATTTCTCAAATAAGTGTAAAACCTTTTCAATATCAGTAATCATATCTTGTAAGAATGAAATCATCTCAAATACTCTTTTCAGTATCATATCCAGTAAAAGACTTGTCCCACATGTAAGTTCAAAACATTCGATAACACATTTACTTTATAAACTATGTGAAAGTCATGCAAGTTATAAAACATCAATTGTGGTAAGATTACTACTCACAGTACTTGTGTTGAGTTACCAAGCTTGTCACTCGATTACTCCGTACGAATTCCTTTGGTCAATCTATAATCACATTCATAACAATTCCGTGTTATCTCCTTCATTTAGGTAATTCATACTATATTTAAAAAACACCTAGCCTTAAAGGTTTCATGGCTTATTCGAAATCTGCCCAATCACTTAATTAGTGCTTTAATCACACACATTAGTCTCTTCTTGGTCAATTCTCGCTGTAAAGAGATCAACCTAACCTTACTGCCCAATTAATCTTATTGCATATAAGCCCGATACCAAAGTTTACAGTTCAAATCATTGACTATATTCACTTGGTTCTTAAGAATGAAATAAATTTCCTCTTTTTCTTCTAAACCCATGTTTCTCAACATTCCAATTCCCAATCTTATAGCTCATGGAAGATACAAATTCAACCTTTAAACTTAGTTAAGAAACTTACCTTCTTCTCGTTCTTCTTCTTCTTCCACCTCTCTCTTTAGTTTGAGAACTAAGGTTTTTAATTTAAATTTATTTTTCTCCTTCGTTCGTTCGCTCACTGTAGAACAAGAAGAGTCCCTTTTTTTTTTTTTGATCGTTGAAATTGCAGCGTTGCTGCTGCTTCTGTTAGGGCTTTCAGCCCTTTTTTTTTTAAATGAGAGCTAAATGACAAATATGCCCTTATTTTAATATAGGGTATTACACTTCACGACATATTTCTATACCATTGCGCACTTCATGCGCGCAGCGTATGATATTGGAGGAAAAGACGTATTGTTGGGATTAGTAATGTTGGTTCTTGCTTACTTTCTCAAGGGAAGATTGTTAGTTAGAGGTTTGGGTTTGAGCTTGTGTGTTGTATTGTGTTTCTATAGATATGTGACGTATCAAGTACCTGAGCATGGTAAAAAGGAGTTGGAGCGGTTGCCTTGTTGACTGATGATGTCATGGAGGACCAACCCATCCAGAATACAGACCAACGGTACTTCTATGGCTCTTCTCATTACCTTACTTGATATTATCTTTGTTGTCTACCTTTATGATTTCACGCATGTATTTACGATGAGGTTAGTTAACTATATCACCCATTTAGAGTGAGGTGTGTTTTTTGGATAACAATAATAAGTAATAATATAATAACAAGGGAAAAGGCTCAAATATGCCATCGAACTTTCAGAAAAGGCTCATTTATGCCATCCGTTAAAAGTTTGGCTCATCTATGCCATTACCGTTTAAGAAAAGGCTCATTCATGCCATTATTTTTTAACGGTGGTTTTGCAAAACCATTTTTTACACGTGACCAATTATAATTCGGCCACGTCATTATTATTTTTATAATAAAAAATTAAAATTCTGAACAAACATTTTAACGGTGGTTTTGCAAAACCATTTTTTACACGTGGCCAATTATAATTTGGCCACGTCATTATTTTTTTTATAATAAAAAATCAAATTTCTAAACAAACATTTTAATTTTAATTTTTTATTATAAAAATAATAATGACGTGGCCGAATTATAATTGGCCACATGTAAAAAATGGTTTTGC
The DNA here is from genome assembly GCA_029582545.1 of Solanum lignicaule. NCBI lineage: Eukaryota > Viridiplantae > Streptophyta > Magnoliopsida > Solanales > Solanaceae > Solanum > Solanum lignicaule. Next base: position 14,688 of record JAJOOF010013235.1, read on the forward strand.
AAAACCACCGTTAAAAAATAATGACATGAATGAGCATTTTCTTAAACGGTAATGGCATGAGCCAAACTTTTAACGGATGGCATAAATGAGCCTTTTCTGAAAGTTCGATGGCATATTTGAGCCTTTTCCCTAATAACAATAACCTTTGGATAGCCCCATGGGCCGTGACATATATAATATAGTATATGTTTGACTAAAACAGATACTGAGCAGTTTATGATGTTGATAGTTTGTGCAATAATGTATTTATCTGTAGATAATAAAACGTCCATTTATTTTGATTTGTATTCACTAACTTGTCAAGAAAAATATTTGTACTAGCTAGTATATTCAACGTCCTTTCTGTCTAGGATATGTCCAAGTAATGCAACATTGTTTAATTTTATGTTGATTGATATGGAGTTTCTCACAAGAGACTTGCATCGCATGGTGTACTGTACTATACAAGTGTGAATTAAGTTAAACTCTAGTTTTTGAAAACCATTTGCATCAATCAATCCTCTCCCTGGTGTTATTCCTCTTTTTGCTTTGCCCTTGTTCATCTAAACTGGCTAATTTTCTGCATTTTTATATGTAATGCTTGTAATTTGCATCGATGGTGACTGTTCTCCGTTGATTATGATTTACCACAGGATCTTGAGAACAAGAGAGCTCAAGTAACATATGAGAGAAGAAAGCAGTTAGCAAAACTTTGATATAGTTGCTGAGGAGAAGCTTGGTCCTCAACTCATGGTTATTGCTCCAATCAAGTACTCATGTTGAAATATTGTTTGTTTTGAAGTACAATTTCGATGTTTTGACATTAGTATGTTCCTTATTAGGGGATGCACTTTGCATTTTTTTAGCAATATTTTCGTCATTTGATCAGACTCTTCCCTATGTTTTTTAGCTATAACATATGGAAAGTTTTTCTTAAATGAATCTTAACAATGAAACAACATATAATTGGAAGAAACTTCTGCACAGTGTATTTATGTCGAACCATACACTGAAAAATCATATTTATATTATGCACGGTGTACTGAAAAAACTTATGCAGAGTGTACTGACCTTTGTACCTACTGGAGCATACCAGATGCTGGGACTGGACCTTTGTTTCTACTTCACTAAGCCTCTACTACTTTTGCAGTAGTAGTATGTGCTTTGAAGCCAAACTATGGAAATGTTTGTTTTGTATCGCGATGGAGTTTGTGTTTGTTTGAATAATTGTAAGGCTGTGAATGGAAAGACTACCAGTCCTTTTGTATTGTTGATACTAATAAGTTTTCCAAGTTTTAATTGTTGCTCCTTTCTACAACTCTTCATGAGAGCTTGGGGCTTAGCAGTGTTCATGAATGAGTTCGACTTACTACATGTTGTACTCAGTGAATTGAACTCTTAAAAGGGAAAAAAAAAGTTTGTAAAAAGAACCACAAACTAACCTGAGCCATGTTTGAACTAGAATGTGAAAAAACCTGTTTTCTTGACAAGTTCTGGAAAGTTATGTTGCGCGAATCCCCTGAAATGATGTTGTACTCAGTATCGGAGTACTCCTTCAACATTTTTGAAAAGTTCGAACAACATAGCTAGTAAGTGGGCAGAATGTGCTTCCTTCCACCAAATCACATCAATTTGCTATGGTTAAACGGTGTATAGAAGTGACAATGGTTTCAAAATTAATCATAATTAAATGATAGTAAGTTTTTTCTAGTGTGAAAGTTTGCATAGTACTTGGTTCTTACTTACGTATTAAGAATTCATTTAATCAAGAAGTAGTCCTTACTGGTGGTTGATCACGTAGAGATGATATTACATATCCAGTGTAATTCCCAAGTGGGTTCTGGGGAGAATAGTGTGTACGCATCTTACCCTTACCTTGAGTAGAAAGACTATTTCGATTGACTTTTGGCTCAAGTAAAATATCAAAAATCAAATATGTAAAACAATGATCTCGAGTTTTGTTTGGTAATTTTGAATCATCCATATCAGCCATATTCATCGCCTTGCAATTGGGCATCTTTAAAGTCTCTTTAGGTTGGCTTAACAAAAAAAGTTGTAATCATGTACAAGGATATTAGGGAATTTAGTCACCTTCATCAACCTTAACAAAAAAAGTAGTAATCATGTACGAAAAATCATTTTTTTTCGTGTTAGTTGAGATTATTTGCCTCTGGCATGGCACATATATACCATATAAGCTCCAAGAGATTATGTAAATTAACATTGCAATACTACTAAAAGACAAAGTGATAGTAATGAGGAAAACAATCTTTAGCATAACTCAATATCATTCAACAATAGCTCTGGCTTCTCCCAGTGTTTTGAGGCAACTGGAAAAGCCACTTTCATAATGTAATTGGAAAAAAAAGATAGATGATGATTGAAATATTGGAGACAAGAAGGTCTATTCAGTAAAATGATCTGAACCAACTAATAGAGAACATGAACTTGCATAGTAAATCCCAACTCGTATGCAGATAGGAGGGAGAATGCTAATAGCGTTAAAGCAAATTCTGTAACATCATCTTAAACATGTTGCACAGATTTTGCAGATACATTTTTATTCCAATGAGGAAAGAAATCCAAAGGAAGCTTACCAGCATCTTACCAGACATCAGGACGAAGCTCTCCGGTTGCTGGAGGCATCCATTTCCCAGAGTTGCACCAACTTTCCAGCCGGGAACATCCTTCATGATTCTCGCCTCTTCTTCCACTCTTTAACAAATCTAAATAAGCAAAAAAAAGAATACATTAAAACGAGATCAGACTACAATAAGTAAACAGGAGCATGGAATGGAGACAAACTCAACAAGGCTCACCTTTCATCCTCTAAAAACAATGTTGAATTGTGTGACTACCTTATCTAAAAACTTAAATTATTGCAGTGAAGATATTTTTATTTATATATATTAGTTATTCAACCCAAACAATTGATCACCAATGTAAATAAACGATATCCGGAGTCCCACAGAAGTGATACTTCATCCTTTTATGAGTTTTATCATATGATAAGTTTGCTTAAAACACAAGTTTTACATAAAGAAAAAGCTGGCAACACAATATAGATTTTCAAGCATGACATGCATGCCGAATTTGAATCATTATAATAACATAGGTGAATTGTTAATTGTGATTTCACTAATTACCAACATCTCTTTGGTGGAAAGATTACAAATTATTATGACACATGCTAAAGCCAACTCCATAGATGGTAGATCCAATCAATACTTTTGGTTAACCAGAGATGTGAATATCTTAGCTGATAGTTATTTCTAAGAAGAATTCCCCCAGCTGGTTATTTTATGTTCTATGTCCAAACCATACGTGATTTATCCAAATAAATAAAGAAAGCATTTACATTCCAAATTAATTGTGTAGTCCATCACGGAAGCCTATATCAACTGGATTTTAAAGCCATAAAAAAACATCAGAAAAATGATTCCAGCAGTCATTTTTTGGGTTGTTTGTAATGAAAGAAAGTACAGGTGTTTAGATGGAATATCAACTCCCCCACCCAACCCCGGGAGCTAGATGTTTAGCTTGCTTGCTCAGTTGGAACTTTCTTACCCCTGTTTATAATAGTATTGGCATTTTTTTTGGACTTTGTTAGCTCCATGGATCTAGTGTAGGCACTTTAGTATTGGACTTTGTTAGCTCCATGGAGTTTCTCACAAGAGACTTGCATCGCATGGTGTACTGTACTATACAAGTGTGAATTAAGATAAACTCTAGTTTTTGAAAACCATTTGCATCAATCAATTCTCTCCCTGGTGTTATTCCTCTTTTTGCTTTGCCCTTGTTCATCTAATTTTCTGCATGCATTTTTATATGTTATGCTTACATTTGCATCGATGGTGACTGTTCTCCGTTGATTATGATTTACCACAGGACAGGAGTAACATATGAGAGAAGAAAACAGTTAGCAAAACGTTGCTGAGGAGAAGCTTGGTCCTTAGCAAAACGTTGCTGAGGAGAAGCTTGGTCGTTAGCAAAACGTTGCTGAGGAGAAGCTTGGTCCTCAACTCATGGCTATTGCTCCCTCCAATCAAGTTGAAATATTGTTTGTTTTGAAGTACAATTTTGATGTTTTTGACATTAGTATGTTCCTTGTTAGGGGATGCACTTTGCATTTTTTTAGCAATATTTTTGTCATTTGATTTATTTATTTTTTTGCTATAGCATATGGAAAGTTTTTCTTAAATGAATCTTAACATATAATTGGAAGAAACTTATGCAGAGTGTATATTTATGTTGAACCATAAACTGAAAAATCATATTTATATTATGCACGGTGTACTGAAAAAACTTATGCAGAGTGTACTGACCTTTGTACCTACTGGAGCATCTAAAAATGATGGGACTGGACCTTTGCTTCTACTTCACTAAGCCTCTACTACTTTTGCAGTAGTAGTATCAATGTGCTTTGAAGCGAAACTATGGAAATGTTTGTTTGAATAATTGTAAGGCTGTGAATGGAAAGACTACCATGCCTTTTGTATTGTTGATACTAATAAGTCTTCCAAGTTTTAATTGTTGCTACTGTTCATTAGAGCTTGGGGCTTAGCTTAGCAGTGTTCATGAATGAATTCGACTTAATTACTACATGTTGTACTCAGTGAATTGAACTCTTAAAAGGGAAAAAAAAGTTTATCCTCTTCAGCTTGAAGCATGGGCAAGATAGCCCTATTTATCACCCTACATAATTCAAATATTATCAGAACTTCTTCTAGAGAAGTTTTGAGATTGGCGGACTACGGAGGTGTCAACCAGTGCACACAATCCAAAACATAAGAAGGGAGTCTTAATTAGGATCAAACAAAGAGCTCTATCTCCAAAGTTTTCAGAGAATAACAATTGGGACTATTTGAACACCAAAAGTTAGTTCATAAATTGAAAATTATCCACTACCTAATAGAAAGATAACCAAAACAATATATAGCTATTAGAGCACAGACCCCCAAACCATGTAGAACTTAACACAGGCATGCATGCTCCATTTGGCGCATAGCATGGCAGTTTACCACAAGGTAATTAAACATAAGGATAGGTCTGCCTCTAAAAACAATGTTGAATTGTGTGACTACCTTATCTAAAAACTTAAATTATTGCAGTGAAGACATTTTTATTTATATATATTAGTTATTCAACCCAAACAATTGATCACCAATGTAAATAAACGATATCCGGAGTCCCACAGAAGTGATACTTCATCCTTTTATGAGTTTTATCATATGATAAATTGCTTAAAACACAAGTTTTACATAAAGAAAAAGCTGGCAACACAATATAGATTTTCAAGCATGACATGCATGACGACTTTGAATCATTATAATAACATAGGTGAATTGTTAATTGTGATTTCACTAATTACGAACATATCTTTGGTGGAAAGATTACAAATTATTATGACACATGCTAAAGCCAACTCCATAGATGATAGATCCAATCAATACTTTTGGTTAACCAGAGATGTGATTATATACATATACAATTCGTCTCTCTCCACTTTCTGCCCTCTCTCGCTAGTCTCTCTCCTCTCTCTCCTAATCTCGCTCACCAGATATACAAATACATATGTATACCAGTTACATATATACAATTATTTGACAGATATACATATACAATCCGACAAATATACATATAAATTCACATCTGTCCACTCTCTGCCCTCTCTCACTTGCCTCTCTGCTCACTCTAACATGTAGCTACGAATCATAATTAACAAACTATAGCTATGAAGCATAATTAAGTTATTTTTGAATGGATATATATGAAAATTTCCCTGGAAAAATTGTTCTTAAATATTACCTAAAATAAATATTCAGATACAAAAGTGAATTAATTTATTCAATCAGTTTATATGATATTCTTTAGGTTTTATAGTGTTAGATATTATTTACTTGATGTTTGTGCTAATTATCGTGTAGTTGGTGAATTCTTTGAATCATAAGAATAACAAAATCAGTAGATACTATGTTTAGAATATTTCACCACAAGCATATTGAAGGTGCGATCTTAAAACTATAAAGTCTGATTTGAAACAAATAAGCAGATAGACTTGAAAAAGTTTAGAAAGAGTATAAAAGAGTTTTTTATCGTTCTATTTTTCGCACGAAACTTTATTTGTCTTCATTTCATTTAACGTATTATATTCCGTCGCGATCTATAAATTAGTAGGGTCAATGATACTAATACTTTATTAAGTACTTCATCTTCATGTACTATTGGTAGCTAAATCTTTTAACGATTGCTATTTTTTTCCTTTTCGATTGGTGATTTTATATAATTAAAACTCTTAAATGTTCTTGACTCAATATCAATATATAGGCCTGAACATATTAAAAACAATGGTATAATTTTTAATCACTCAATTTTGATTGTGACACAATTTTGAAACTGAAAATTAAAGTAATTTTTTCATTTCATGAGTACTACTCAATTAAATTACATTAATTTTTACCAACCATATTTTCTAATCAACTCAGATGCAGGAGGATTATATTTAGGAGAAAAATAGAAACCATCTTCTTTAATTAACCAATAACATATTCCTGACTCAAGTCCTCCTTCAGCACCACAATTTCCGCTATCTCTGTACACTTCAAATACAACATCTTTTGTATCCCACCAAAAATGATAAAAGAACACCGTCTCACGAAACAGATTAAACCCGAACTTGAAGTGAAAATCATCGTTGAATTTAGGATAATGTATCCCGAGATCGTCATTTCCAGATGCACAATGAAATTTTTATTGGAGGATTATTTTTTTCAATAGCATCAACTATATGACAAGTAGTAGCAGCATTTGTTTGTTGAACAAATAATAAAATTGATAAAACCAATAAGGAAGAAAAAATATTTTTCATTGAAAGAAAACTCATACTCTTATAATTAGTTCAATATTTATTTTACCTTCTCTAGTAAACACCTCTATTTATAGTTGTTTCTTAAAGCTTGTTTGAATTAGTTTTTCAGTTATGACTCATTAGTCAAAAATCATAAATTAGATTTTTTGGCTAATGATTCTTTTTATTTATTTTTAGCATTTTAGGTAGTAATGATCTATGTTAGTTAGATCATCTTCTAATTAATATGGATAATAATTTGTTTTATATTCTACTTTTCTCTCTCTAATAGTCTAGGTAGCTTTAATTGGTAGTAACTATGAGATTAGGATGACATAGATTATAAGAGCCCGTTTTGATTGGCTTAAAAAAGTAGTTTTTAAGTTAAAAAATAAAAAGTCAAACGTAAATGACTTTTAAGTAAAAAAAAAAAGTTAAACTTAAATGACTTTTAAGTCAACAAGTAAAAAGTCAAACTTAAATTATTTTTTAAGTCAAAAAATAAAAAATCAAACTTAAATAACTTTTAAATCAAAAAATAAAAAGTCAAACTTAAATTATTTTTAAGTCAAAAAGTAAAAAAATCAAACTTAAATGACTTTTAAAAAAAAAAGAAAAAGAAGGGAGAGACCTACTTTTGGTTTTTAACTTTTCTTAAGTCATTTTAAATTTATTTTAAGTTATTTTTAACTTTGTCAAACAATTCCTTACTTATTTTAAGTCGCTTTTGACTTATTTTAAGTTATTTTTATATTTGTCAAACACTTCTAGAAGTAAGAAACTTACTTAAAAGTAGATTTGATCAACTTTTAGAAGTCCGTTTGGATTGGCTTAAAAAAAAGTAAATATTAAGTCAAAAATAAAAAATCAAATTCAAATAACTTTTAAGTCAAAAAATAAAAAAGTTGGGGGAGACCTACTTTGGGTTTTTGACTTATTTTAAGTCATTTTAAACTTATTTTAAGTTATTTTTTACCTTGTCAAACACTTCCCAACTTATTTTAAGTCATTTTTGATTTATTTAAAGCTATTTTTATATTTATCAAATACTTCCAAAAATCAAAAACTGATATAAAAATAGATTTGACCAACTTTTAAGTCAATCCAAACACCCTCAATAGATTATGATAATAAAATAACTATACATAATGATTTTGAGATCTAGACAATTTTATTAGAAACAATATGATTTTCGATTGACTATAATAGAGTTGTTTAAAAATTATACTATGAAATAGTTCGAGTTGTATACACTGGCGGAGCCACCTTAGAATGAAACGACCCCCCTTCGGTGAAAAATTATATGATTTATACATGGTTAAAATAATTTTTTAAGTATATATAGTAGATGTCGAACCCCCTTCGGTTACTTCGTATGTCTATTTTTCTAGATTTTGAACCCCCTTATTAAAAAGGAAAAATTACAAAAATCTCACCTTTTAGTTTACTTATTACCATTATCCCCTATAAGTTTTATAAATTTCCAAAATCCCTCATTTTCGCACATCAGATTAATGTATCAGCGCTTATATTATTATATCTCGCACTAATGTATCAGCGCTTATATTATTGTATCTCGCGCATCAGATTAGTGTAACATGTATAAAATGTACATCAAATTAGTGTATCATGTATAAAATGTACATCAGATTAGTGTATCATGTATAAAATGTAATGTATCTTACTTAACAATTAATGTATCTCGTGCATCAGATTAATGTATCAGCGCTTATATTATTGTATCCATTTTGAGGGATTTCTGTAATTATAAACTTTTAAGGGATAAATTGTAATTTTACTTTAAAAGTATGTGATTTCTGTAATTTGCCCTATTAAAAATCCTGGCTCCGCCACTGGTTGTATACATTGTACAATACTATTACATTATAGCGTAGTAACATGTAATAGCAAATTATCTATTCTATTTTTGTAACTAAGGGCGTAACTTAATGATTAATGGAGTTGATTGAGAATTTTGAAATATTAAAAGTAACCAAAACACTAGGTCAAGAAGTACAAGTTTTATAAACAGGGGCATACTAATAATTGTTTGTAGGGTTAATTTTGTTTTCTACCTTTTCATGATGGCATGAAAACAAGAGAGGTAACCTGGTGTTCGATTTCAAGTGGATAATTACCTATATGAGAATGAGGATTCAATATTTTGTGATAATTATCATGGATTAAAAAGGAACGGACCAATAGCAAAGCAAAAAATTCACACAAAGGTGTCTTTAATAGGCGAGAAAAAGACATTTAAAACGGAAGAAAAACCAATAAAAAGGAAATTCATATGATGAAAGGAAAATTCCAGTACATAATTTTTGGTTAGTTGACTAAAGAGCGGATGGGGCGGATGAGTAGAGCGGCATTAATGTTATAGGTTCGATTCATCAATGTCGGTGTTTCAGTTATAGCTAGATTGATGTTGTCCTCAAAATATATACCCTTAATTACACAACCTATATTCATAGTATCAGAATTTCAATCACCTGATCATTCTCATGAATCTCGATATATTTAGCTAACTACAATCAAATAGAGCCACTATAGGGATTGACAACATGACATATTCATAATATTATTTTTTTCATTTCAGATTATAATTGAAGAACAAATATTAAATTACATTATTTTTTTACCAACCAAATTTTCTAACAAAAGCAGATGGAGGAGGTTTGTCATTAATAGCAAAATAGAAACCATCTTCCTTAACTAACCAATAACATATTCCTTCGTTAGATCCTCCTGTTTCATGCCCACAAGCTCCAGTTTCTCTATACACTTCAAATCTAATGTCTTTTTTACCCCACCAAAAATGACAAAAGAACACCGTCTCAAAGAATATATTTCGTTTGAACGAGAAATGGAAATCATCATTAAATTTGGGATAATGCTTTCCGAGATCGTCACTTTCAGATGCACAGTGATATATTAATTGAGGATCATTTTTTTCAGTACCATCAACTACATGAACAGTAATAGCATTAGTTTGTTGAAGAAATAATAAAAATGATAAAACCAATAAGGAAGAAAAACTAATTTCCATTGAAAGAAAACTCATATTCTTATAATTATTTCAATGTTATACACCCTATTTATAGTTGTTTCATGGAGCTTGTTTGACTTTTTTTATTTATTTATTTATGACTATAAGTCAAAAGTCATAAATTAGATTTTTTGACTAATAATTTTTTCTTTATTTTTAGCATTTTAGGTAGTGATGATCCATGTTAGTTAGATCATCTTCTAATTAATATGGATAATAATTTATGTCTTATATTTTGCTTTTCTCTCTATAACTATAAATCTAGGTAATTTTAATTGATAGTAATAAACTATGAGATAAGAATGACATAGATTAATAGATTATGATAATAAAGCAACTATACAATATGAGGTCAATAAGAAAGCTATTTGAAAATTATACTATGAAATAATTCAAGTTATATATATATTGTCACGACCCGATTTCTCGAATCATGATGGCACCTACTATACCCTACCAGTAGGTAAGCCAACCAGAAACCCAGAACATCAAGTAATGAGTGTAAGGGTAGAAACTAGCGGAAACAATAAACTAAACAAGGACAACAAGGCGAAAGCAAATCAAAATAAATATAAACAGAAATCCCTCCTAGAACCTTGAAGTCACTAGTACAGAGCTATCTAATAAAGAGTACAAGTTCCAAAAGTGGACCACAACAGAGTGTGTCTCAAAAGCAACAAGACTAGCTAAACCAAAAGAAGGAGACAGAACAAACCCAAAACGCCAAGTGCTCGCCCTCGTCTTCGAGTCCCAACTGCAAAAGAAGGCTGGAACTACTCACCGCTGATAACTGGTACTGGGACCTGCATCACGAAATAGATGCAGAGCGTAGCATGAGTACCAACACAACAGGTACTCAGTAGGCATCATAGGCCGACTGAGCAAAAAGAGGTAAAAACAAAAAGAAAGGATAGAATCTAGACATAGAGAGGTCAAAGCGGATAAGAAAAGAAAGCACGCGAGCATACCAGAAATAAACTAAGTACAACTAAACTAAACCAAACTGGACCCCCATAAGCCCAGAAGGTACACTCGTGCACAAGTTCAAGTAAAACCTGAACGGACCCCCATAAGCCCGACAGGT
>JAJOOF010013236.1:0-32950 GCA_029582545.1 Solanum lignicaule
AATTTGTAATGCACTTTGTTCAACATTTTTCGACTATTGATTCATATTTTTGAGAGTGTATTACTCTAACTATCAAAGATTTGAAGAAATAGAGTGCAAAAAGAGTTACAAAGGATAAATAATGTGAGTGTTAACGAAGAAAATGTAAGAATCCAAAACAATGTTTCCTTAATTTCTTCTATTTGAATGGGGTTAAGATACATAATTTTTTATTTATAAAAATTTGAGGCCCCCAAAAATTGGGGGCCTAAGGCCAATGCCTAAAATTTTATAGGCAAGAGCCGGCCCTGTGCGGAAACTAATTACCATAAAAAATAAATTGTTTAGACTCAATATATTGATAACTTGAAAAAGATTTATAAGTTACCTGGTATAGTTCGTAAAAAATAAGAACCAATAGCCAATGACATAAAATTGGCTTTTTATATTATATTTTTCATAATATTAAGCAAGCTAAAGAAAAGAAGAAGACATGTTGAGGTCATATCAGATGAGTTTATTTTAGGCTGAACTTATTGATGATCATTTAAAGTTGTTATCAATTTTTAGTTAGACATTGATAGCCCATATCATTTTGATATTTTTTATTGACGTGACATATTATATATTGCAATAACTCAAGGCACGTGAAAAGCTTCTATTTTTTCAAAAGTAAAATTATTTCTCCTTTTTCTTGACCCTTTCTTTCTCCCTTCCATCATCCACCTACTCTACCACCATCATATCTTTTGGAATTTTACGGGAAAACAAAGAAAAAGTCAATTTTTTGTACAATGTTTGAGCTTAGGCTGTGTTTGGTATATGTTTAGTAAGAGGAAAACGTTTTTCAATTTTCCCTGTTGATTTGTTAAAATATTTTAGAAAAACAAATTCCTAAAAAATGAGTAAAATGATTTTTCCAATAGAACATATTTCCTATTAATCCATAAGTGATATTTCAAGTCTATAGTTTCTTCCCACCCAACCCATCACTCGTGAACCCCCACATCCCACCTTATCCCACCTTTATCATAATATGATATATTACATATGTTTTTGGGATAATATTTTTTGTTTACATATCAATATTAGAATATAAAGAAAACACTTATTTTTTCAAAAAAAAAATATTATTTTTTAAAGAATAACGGGAGAGGGGAAACAAGGTAAGAATTCGATTATCAACCAACTGAGCTATGGAAAACATTTTCCATTGAAATTCTTTCCACCACGCCAAATACACCCTTAATCGTAATCATTTTGGCGTCAGAATAATTTATTTGCAAATGCACAACTTAACAAAACAAAAGAGTGATATTATTATTATGAATTAAAAATGTTGGTTAAAAATAATTGAAGTTGATGACGGAGAATTAACTATGGAAGTTGGTGAATCGGGTCCTTTCATTTCGTTGCACACGACAAATGAACAAGACGCTAAATTACAATTAATGATCTCTAGACAAATGACAGAATGGTTTTTAAATTACTCTAATTAGAATTGACATAATTGAGATTACTAAAAAATAAGAAATTAATTAGAGAAAATGGAAGTGGATTTAAACCATGTAATTGTCGTATGCAGACTATTTAAAGAATATTTCGAAGACCAAGGTGTATATGAAAGAACAAAATTGATGGGCCAACGGACGGTTGCACAATATAGTTATTAATGGAAAATAAAGTTAGGAAAATTAGGAATTTTGTCGTAAGAACTTGGAGTTGACATCTCAAAAGGTCATTCAAACTCTGAGAATGTATCTAGAAAAGTCATTAAATTTTGTTTTGTATCAGTAAATCACTCAACTTAGACTTTTATATTAAAAAAATTATTCAACTAAATTCATCATTAACTAAATCTTAACATGATAAAATAAATTATTATTTATTCTCAAAATTAAATGACCTTTCAAGATATTAATTTTGTGAAAATTGTCAAAAGCCCCTCTAACCTATAGCCGGATTGGCAACTACACGCTCATATTTTACGGGGGTCCTATTACCCCCCGAACATTTTAAAAGTGGAATATATAACTCCTTAATAATTCACCCCAGATAAGCATTAAATGGTGATAGACACGCGCCCGCCACGTAATATATTTTTTTTTAATGTATAAAAATCAATTACTATTTTGTTTTCTTTATCTCCAAACATGGCATCAGCCACCGGCCAGAGTCTTATCTCATCGACTAAAATTTTTCATCAATTTTCATCTAAATTTTTCTCGATTCAATCCTCGAAAATTCCTAAAAAAATTTCAATAATCGCCTAATTACCCTTCAAAATCTCCATTTCTACACCATTTCCTCTTTTTTCTCACGATATTTATGAAATTTCACTCAAAATCATTAACAATTCAATGCTCCAAAAAATTGATCAATTTTGGGGATTAGATTTTTAGATGTTGTTAGTTTAGTTTAGTTTAGTTGGGTAGAAATCTTTAAAATGAAGATATTGTAAAATTTTTGTACTATTCAATATTTATTGTAGATTTGATAGTCAAAGCTTTATCAGATCTGAAAAAGGAAGGTAGATGCAACACCTAACTATTTAAATTTTGTGTTGATGTTTGAATCTGCATCTCCTACTTTAAAAATCTTGAAGCTTCAAAGAAATTGGCAATGGTGATTTAAGTGGTGGTTCACAGCGAAATTGATGGTTGATTGGTCTATTCTCACATAGTGGAGTAACAATAATTATTTCCGGTGAGTTTTTAATTGAGATAATGTGAGACGTGTGTGATTTGAAGGTAAGAGGGGGCTTAATGATGGAAGGTCGATGAAAACAGAGACTTGGTGGTGAATGAGTGAAATTCACATGATTTCTCCGCCGCTGGAACCCATGTTGTTGCTGGTGTTTCTTCGTTAAATAGAAAGAAGAAAAGGAACGTTAAAAGTAAAAAAAAAAAAAAAAAAATTAAAAAAAAAAGAAGAGGAAACATCAAAAGTAGAGAATTAATAATGAAATAAAAAAAATACTTATACAGTTAAAGTTTTATTATTTGGTTTTGCTCCCATTCTCTCAAAGAGAGTGAACTACATATTACTTGTCATCTCAGCACATAGGGAGCAAAAAACTCCATTTTAAAATAGTCAAAGGGGGTATAGGATTACCGTAAAGTATGAATGTGTAGTTGGTAATCGGACTATAGATTGGGGAAACTTTTGACCATTTTCTCTATTAATTTTTAAATAAATTAATTAATTCTATAGTTACTTCTCCTTGGCAACTGTTGACTCTCTCTCTTTCCTTTCTCACTCCAAAATAAAACACTCCCTCTGTCCCTCTATTTTTAAATTGATACACTTATTAAGAAAATAATTATTGACATAATAAGTTTATCATTTTACCCATATTAATTATGAAGTGGATGAATTGAAAACTTAAGAGTTTCAAAAAGTTCTACAATTTTCAGAGTAATTAATTGAGGGTATAATAGGTAAAAAAATTGTTTTTTCTTGATTTGTCAAAATGGACAAGTAATTAGGGATAACTAAAAAAGGAAAAGTTGATAAGTAATTAGAGACAGAGGAAGTATAAACTAGATTTATTAGCACACCTATAACTAAATATGTATGTAGGGATGGCAATGGGGTGGTGCAGGGCGGGGTGAGGCGGGTTGAGTTTAACCCGCATAATTTTTAATCCGCCCCGCCCCGCATAACAACTTTTTTTCATTTTCAACCGCCCCGCATAAACCCGGCCCGCATGATCCCGCCTCACATAACTTTTTTAATATTTTCTTTTTCTAGTTAAGTTTGATAATAAAAAGAAAATTCATTTTTTCATGAAGTTGTATTAATTTAATAGGATAGTGACTTAAAATTTTATTTTTTAGATGTCAATTGGAAACATGTAAGAAATTGTATTATTTTTTATTGAACCATTTTCATTTACCATCTTGAATATTTTAGTAGTTTTAAAGAAATTATTTTAATAAATAATGCTCTATCACTCTTATAACATGTAAAAAGTTAAAATTAAATTTGAACACACATGAAATCACATATACCCGCCCCACAGTAATTTTAAAAAAAACACCACTTCAACCCGCCCCACGCAACCTTAAACCCACCCTGCCCCGCATAGCTTTAAACCCACCCCACCCCGCCCCATTACCATCCCTATATGTATGCTAAATAACATAACGTCTAGAAAACCTCAAGCTATGTTATCTCCATTTTTTAACAGAATCAAAATCACCTAGTGGTTATCAGAGGATTGTTGTGAATCTTACCGCCATACAAATATTCAAAATATACGAAGCTCTTGATTTGCAAAATTCAAATTAAATAGATTTTAAAACATCGGACACAATGGAAAAATGAGAATTAATTTCATATATGAACATTTAACTTAATTCGCAAAACAGATTTTACTTTATTTATTTTAGAAGTTAATATCATTCAATTTTAGGGATAAAAAATAATTTATTTTTTCATGACAAATTTTATTTAATGAGGTATTTAGTTGAATGATTTTATTTCGGTATATAAATGGGTCCTGCATTTGTATATTTCGGTATACAAATGGGTTCTGCATTTGTTTATTTCGATCTATTTGTATATTTTGGTATACAAATGGGTCCTGCATTTGCATATTTCGATATACAAATGGGTCCTGCATTTGTATATTTTGGTCTATTTGTATATTTCAAAATACAAATGGATCCTGCATTTGTATATTTTGGTATACAAATGGGTCCTGCATTTGTATATTTCGGTATACAAATGAGTCATGCATTTGTATATTTTGGTATACAAATGGTCCTGCATTTGTATATTTCAGTATACAAATGGGTCCTGCATTTGTATATTTTGGTCTATTTGTATATTTCGGTATACAAATGGGATGACAAAAAATATGGAATGTTTGCTGCGAATTACAAATAAAAGAAACTATGGTTATAACATTTAATTTGAATTAATAATTGTAACAACCCAGAAAATTTTTCGAACTGAGACTCGAACCATTCTTCGTTGTGAGTAGAATTTTACCGAGGAAATTAAAATTTCTTGAGTGTTAAGGTCACTATATGTAGAACTTTGAGTTCCAAGAAGAACTAAAGAGAGTTCATTCAAGTCATTCCTAAGTTCCTTTAAGTTTTGGGTAAACTTCAAATGACCATAACTATCAGCGCAGGATGATTTAGGTGGGCTACAAAGTATCCAATGAAAGGTCTTTGAATTATCTTTCCAACGCTTCCGAGTTTGCTAAGTTTCGAGTTCGGATGAGTGAGATATGCCCTTTTGAAGTCAGGTTGTCCAGTTAAAGAAAGTTACCCGAAAATAGTAAGGGGTATTTTGGTCTTTTTCTTACCCAATCAGATTTAATTCATTTTTAGTAATGTTTTAAGGGTCTAATCCTATTAGTTTCAGTTTTATAATCCTAATATACGCCTATTAGTTAAGAGTTCAAGAAGAGTAAAAAAGAGAAAAAAGGAGAAAAGAGAAGAGGATCAAAGCATTCGTCGAGAGTCTTGCGTGTTGTTGCGGATTTTCGCCATGGGTTTAATCCCTAAGAGGTATGTAAGCTTCCATAGTGTTGGGTTAGTTCACCCACACGCCAATCATGTTATTTTCAGCGAAATTTCATTCTTGAAGTTGAAAGATTGGAGTTCTTGATGAGTTATTAATTATACGTGTTCTTGAAGTTCATTCTAAATCTTGTTGTGTTAGGGTTTTGATGATTTCTTGAGATGAAATTTAGTGATTTGAGTTTTGTTTTGAGTAGAATAGAGTGTAATTATGTAAAGTAATCGGATCCAAGTAATTGGGGAAGAAACTGTTCGATTCTAGGCGAGTTAGGGTGAGAAAATAAGCAAAGAAAGTCGTCAAAGTTTTCTGAGTTGGGGCCTGGCGCCCCACGCCAGCCAGACCGCCCCAACCACTTCTCTGAAGTTTAGGGTCTGGCGCCCCGTGCTACTCAGAGCGCCAGGGTTGCCTGCCCTCACCTGTTCTTCATCGTTTCGTCCGTTTGAGTTCTTTCAAGGGTACCTTCACTACCCTTTGATTCTAAACACTCTAAACTACTTCTAAACACCTAGAAATCATTCATAACATGAATCATAACCTTGAATTCATAATTCAAATTCAAGGTAGAAGTAAGAGTTAGGTTTTGAGAATTCTTACGAACATTCTGAGAAAGTCTCTTGAGTCATTTTGTGGAGTCTTCTACAACTTCTAGTAACTTGTTTCAAGACTCAAGTAAGTGAGCATGCGAGTGAGGAGAATGTATTCATGAGTCTACTTTGTCATCATGAGATCCTTCATATCATGAACCATAACTCTTGAATTCATAATTAACATTATAGAGAGAATTAAGAGTAGAGTTCAAGAAAGCCTTTGAGTTCAATTATGAATCCTTTGAGATCCATCATCGATTTGAGTTAAGTTTTGAGTAAGTAAGTATGAGAATGAGAAGATTCGTATACATGAGTTCCTTATTGATATTTTGACCCTTGAATCGAGTCGTTCATGTCCATAACTTTCGTATGAACTCCATCAGTTGAGTACCTTTGAGAGGAGTAGTTTCTTCAAGTTTTAAGTCTTGAGTTTTGAGTTCCTAATCCCCTCTGAGATTATAGTTCTAATTATGAGACTATTATATGTTACCCATGAAGTCCTTAAGTTGAATTGGTCATGCCCATAATTCCGCATGAACCCTATAAGTAGAACATTCTTGAGATGAGAAGTATCTTTGAGTCCTTGAGTTGGGTAGTTCATGGTCATAATTCCGCATGAACCCTCCGAGTTGAGAATTCTTGAAATGAGTAGTATCATTGAAGTTCTTGAGTTCCAAGTATTGAGTTCTACCTATGGTTATTGAAAACCTTATATTGAGTCGTTCACGACCATAATTCGGCATGAACCATATTTTGAGAAGTTTTTTACAAACGTTTTAACTTTGTTTTAAGACTTTAGCTTTGAGTTGAGTAAAGAGTAAGAGTAAAGTTCATTTCTTCAAAGATTATACGGGAACTAAGTATACCCAAGAGTTAAAATGTTTTCACATTTGAACCAAAAAGGAAACACCGATTTCCAAGAGTAATTATCTCAAACCAAAAAAAGAGTTTTATTTTAAAAACATATGAGCTAAGTATATCTTTGGGAGTAGTATTGAGCACCCATATGAGGATGCGAGTTCATAATAACTCAAGTCTCCATAAACCATGTAGCCATCATGGGTAGAAAGGATCATACTTTTTAGATGATTTATTAGTGCTTTATAGCATATACTAGTGGATCCACTTAGTTAAGGTGTTCTATATGACGGCAAAGTATAGGACAACATGGCAGCGTGGGCAAGACGTTGTATCATCACTTAGGCTCATAGTGGTGTGGTTGTCAGTTAGAGATACTCCCACAAAGTTATATTGTATTTTTTTTTTTACACATTGAGTATTATTGTATTTTTTTTTATACACATTGAGTATTATTGTATTTTTCAATACACTGAGTTACTATCTACAGTTTTACAGCTTTCCATATATATATATATATATATATTGCATCTTTTACTATTGTTTTATCCTTGATTATCATGAGTTGAGTATCTGAGTTGAGTATCTTATCCTTGAGTACTTCTGAGTTGAGTAAGTTTGAGTACTTTGAATATCCTTGAGTATTCCTTGAGTTGAATAAGTTTGAAAAGAGGTGAGTATGTTTCCTTTTTATCAAGTTCAAGCTTATGTTATGCTTTAGAATTCCGCTCACATGCTTGTACATTCCACGTACTGAGCCATTTGGCATGCATCCTTTCATGATGCAGATTTAGGTATTCGGGATCATCAATAGGAGCTTCGTTGATACCACATGGAGTTCGAGTTAGTTATGGTGAGCCTCCTTGCTTCCAGAGGGTTCCACTTTTACTTTCAGTTATATCATTTGTTAGGATGTCATGGGTCTTGTCCCGACTTCCATCTTTGTCATTTAGAGGCTTCATAGATAGACAGTAGAGTTTCAGAAGTCTGTTCATTCATTTTATTAAATATTTTAAGACTTAAGTTGCCTATTTTATGGCGAATTGAATAATTTATTTTTATTCAGAGTTTTTCATTTGAGTTAAAGCTTTGTAATTGAGTTACATGAATTTTTTTCAGTTTTTAAACTTTGTATGCTTAAGTTAGTCTTCCGCTTGTAGTCAGTCAGGATGAGGATTCGCTTGGGGACCAACAATGGTTCTCGACAGCCGGCCATGTCCAGGGTGTAGACTCGGATCGTGACAATAATTTGCTATTTCATACAATTTTCTTTTTTTTTTATATCTAATAGCTCAAATATATTTTACTTTCTAGAAATTTTGTCATGGCAATATAACGTGGCAAGAAAAATAAATAAATAAAAGAAGTTAAAATATTAAAGAAAGAGGTTTCACGTTTTTAAAAATTAACTTCTTTACCTTTATATGTGAAAGTATTATCATTTAGATAGATATAATATTTAAATTTTAGCAAAAATTATGATTTTTCAAAAAAAAAAATCTTTGTGTGAGATTATTTCTCCGAATATTGTGTATGTACTCTCTTTTATATAGTGGATTGTTCATCTCTTCTTGTGAATGTAGGTCGGTTTACTGAAACACGTTAAATGTTTGTGTCTCTTTTGATATATTTCTCATTTGTCTTCTTACTCATGAACTTTCGAAGTTTTCTTTTTATCTTCCGCATACAAAGTACGTACACTAAATTAATCTATCTATATTTTTAAAAGAAAGACATAAATCCGATGATGTGATATCTCTTTATGACTAACAATTTATTTATTCATTAAAATGATCGAAAGAAGACCTTGATTATTTTAATTTTTTTTTAAAATCAGGTATTCAAACGGGATTCTTTTATGAAAAACTCAATTTTTTTTAGAATTGTGAATTTTTAGCTATTACACGTACATCTCCTCTTGGCTCTTTCCTATAACTTCTTCCTCCCTTCGTAAGAAAAAAAATCCTCTTTGTTGCTTTCGTGATTTGTTTGGTTAATATTTTGGAAAATTATACAAATACACAACTTAAGATATCATAATTTTTCGAATTTCTTAATATTTAAATAAAATTACAAAAATTCACTCTCGGATACATCCCTATCCCATCTTGGATACATCCCCTTCCTTTCGGATACATCTCTCCTATTAAGTAATATATCATTTGCAATGTATTGGAAAACCAAAGAATGTATTCAAAAGTATGAAAATCCAAAACTTTTGTAATTGTACAAATTTCTAGGATTGAATATAATTAGCCCCAATTATATGGAATTTTTGTAAGTTTCCCTAATATTTTAGTATGTTTCTCTATATAGGTTAGTCAATCAGCGACACTAATATATATGTCTCAATCATTCAACATAGGAGAGAATCAATGGCCCAACTATAAAGTTTGCATTGTATTCCGGATTTACCAAGCGATTGATCATATTTCATTAGTAAAAATAGAAAAAAAAAAGTAATTTTTATTTTCAAAATGGAAAAAAAAAATATTTGAAAATTAGTATTATATTTGACTGTGAAATAAATTAAATTTGTTTTTGAAATTTTATGAAGACACAAATTATGATATAGCATTAGGCTCCCTATAATTTGTTAGGTTCGAAGAACAATTTTTTATTCAAAAAATCAAATTAAATAAATACAGATTATTTTTGTAAAACTTATTTACGAAAGACAAAATATCAAAATCGGCCTTTATAAGGATCATTTACGAACTAACCTATTACAATCTTTCGAAGCCCAAACAAAAAAGTCCATTAGAACATTAAAACTTTCTTTGGAGGACAATAAGTTGTTATAGTCTACACAAGAGCACAAATACATGGGAACATATGTATGAAATGACGTATCTTTATACAAATAATCAGACAAATTTATTATATACTTTTTAAATAAATATACAAAAATTAGACACTAATTATATATAATTATACATATATTATATATTTGTCTATTTTTTTATTCAAGCGGTAATTGGATGAGTGATTTGGCACATCAGTTGAAACCATTTGAAACAAGTACAAGTAGTACAAAACTTAAAAGAAACAAATCTCACCAAAATCATTAAGGAATTGTAAAGAAAAACTTCATTAAAATCATTATGTATAGTAATTACTTTAGAATATGTATGTGGAATTCGAAAAACTGGTGATATATAAAGTTTAGAAGGCAACTCGGTCCAAAATAACTTCTACATAAAACTAAAATGGAAAATAATTTTTACTCTTTTACATGTCAATTCCGCTCATCGAAGGTTAATTTGATCAACTTTTAGAAATAAAAACAAATACTTTAATTCAATTGTTAAACTTTAAAATTTATAAACTCATAAACTATTCAAATTTAAAAATATACATTCAATTAAAAATAAATATATTCTATTTGATTTAATTCGCACGATTCAATTTTGTTGATCCTTGATGATTGAATAAATAGCAAAGATATTCAAATAGAGAAGCACTTCTCAACGATTTAGAAAAAAACATAGTCTAGAGACTACTTTTTTATTAGTACATCTCTTCTATTTTCGTACAAAAGCGCGAATTATATGGAGTTCTCATGCACATGACCTTGATGGCTCTTATTTTACAAAGACAAAAAAAAGGGCATATATTTTGATACGTTTACTAATTTGTGCTATAAGTTGCAATTCATAACGCACAAATATACCTATTGATAATTCTTCTTAATTCAATTCCTAAAGAAACTCCAATGTGCATATCAAACGAAAAAATTTCCTGATCTCTGAAGTTCAACTCCATCAAATGAATTATTTGGCCCGTGACCTTGACCAAACGACGTGATATGATCCTTCAAAGATCTCTTGTGTTTAAAATCAGAACCACAAACACAAAGCCAACGTTTACCACAATTTTTTTCGTGTGTTCTCCAGTCTCCTTTAACAGCCAAACACTTGCCACATTTTCTGCAGGCGAATCGCTTTGTCCCGTGCTTCCTCTTGTAATGTGTTTGTAGTGTTCGAAAATCCTTCAATGGCTTAGCCCTAGAATGATTTATGTTGTTCTTGCACCCTTCTTCACAACAGTAGCATGGAATCCCTAACATGGCTTTTGGTTGTGTTCCTTTAAGTGATTCTGGTCCTTTTCGATATTGTGAACCATGGCCCCACATGTGCATCTGCTTTGTAAAATGAAATAGTTGAATAATTGAAAAAAATATAAGATTATTCAGAAATATACGTTGAAATGTTGAGAACTAAGTATCATGTGTTTTTTATTGTTGTATATAGAAGATGTTGAATATTTATCTACTATGTAGTTGAGACAGACAAATTAGGAACTTCTTTTGTTAGACTTAATTCAGATAATGTTGATGCTAGCACGCACCTTATATTTGCCTTTTAGCTAAAGAAAAAGAATATAGTAATGAAAAATAATACGCGAAAAATAAATAATGCACATGAAGATTGTTGTAACGATTGAAAGTTTTGTGATTATTCAGAAATATACGTTGAAATGTTGAGAACTAAGTATCATGTGTTTTTTATCGTTGTATAGAAGATGTTCAATATTTGTCTACTATGTAGTTGAGACAGACAAATTAGGAACTTCTTTTGTTAGACTATGCTAGCAGACACCTCATATTTTCCTTTCAACAAAAGAAAAAGAATATAGTAATGAAAAATAATACGCGAAAAATAAATAATGCACCTGAAGATTGTTGTAACGATTGAAAGTTTTGTGACAAATGTGACATGAAAAATGGGTGAAGCCAACAAGAATTTGTGAAGGAGTTGGTATCCAATATTGAGTGGCTGCTCCAATAATATTTCCATCACTTTTGTTATGATCAATTGGAATATTATTATTGCTAGAATTTGGAAGACCAATGTGTAAGGCAACAGTCACATCATCTTCATTCTCCCAATTAGGGTTTTCTTGATAATTTGACATTTTTTCAATATTCTGATTAGATGGTTGAGACAAACTAAGAAATTCAAATGCATTTTGTGTTTTATCTGCAAAAAAATCAAATGGTTCGATTTGATTTTCAACAGTACTAGAAGATGAAGCAAAATATGAGGGTTCCATTTTTTGTGTTTTTTTTAATGATAAAACCTAGTATGAGTGAAAGAATGAAGTAACCTATGATATTTCAAGGTGTTTTTATAGGCCTAGGAAGAATGTTTGTCTTTAAGTTTGATTTTAAAAGTTATCTTTTAGAGGGAAAAATTGTGAGAAAAAAAACACTGGAGAAAATGGGGTACGTTGTTGGTCGTTGAATGTAAACAACATTAATTAGTAATTTATTTTAAGGGAAAGGATAGTTAATCTTAGCTGCTTTTCAATTTTATCTCCTTTTGGTATACATACAATGTAATAAGACTTAATTGTAGTGGACCATGGCTTCTATAATTTGCATGAGGTTCACTGCAGTGGGATTTAGATTTATGGCAATATCTTAAATCACCAATATTATTTAAATTTAAAGTTTAATTAGTTAAATACATCATTAGTGTAAAAAAAATATATCATCAATCAGGTCACGCAAAAGATAAACTATTGCTTACATATAAGTCTTATTATAATGTGGGATCTATTATTGGTATATTTGTTAAAATCATCCAACTAAATTTAGTATTAAAATAAATTTGACATGACAAATTTAGTATTAAAATAAAATTATCTTTCAAAGAAAAATTAAGCCTTGCCTTTTCATTTCAAAGAAAAATTAGCCTTGCCTTTTCATTTCAAAACGTAAAATCAGAGTCACAATCTAACTTACTGTTACGGACTCTGATCTTTCGGAAAGAACATAGAATAGTAGAAGATCCAGTATGCTGAACATGGAGATCATTATAAATTCACAAATTAAAAATGTTGTAATATACTCTTTCCCATAACTTCTCATACCAGTACAACAAATACATCCAACAAAATGGATCATTACAGAAAGTCCGCACATTGATGGATTATTTTTTAGTTATTTAACTACTCCTAAATTTTCCTTCTAAATAATATCTAAAAAAATCATAACAAATTACAGTAGTTAATTTACATAGATAATAGGATTTCTTTAAATAAATAAAATCATTTAGATTAATTATTATTCTTTTTGGGTACTTAGTTAAATTAATTATAATGAAGTATTAATTTTGAGACATTTTTTTATTATTATTTTAATAATGAACATGACATAAAAAATATTTTAATTATAAATTTAGTTGAGTGCTTTTTTGAAACAAAGTTCTAAGTTGAGTGATTTTATTGATACAAAGTTTTAAGTTGAGTGATTTTATTGATATAAAACAAAGTTTAATGATTTTGCTAAATAATTTCTCAAAGTTGAGTGACATTTTGAGATATCAACTCCTTACTAATGCATGTATATATTAATCCTCATTTTCATTAGTGATTTTCTTAATAACGTTGAAAAGAAAAATCAATTTTGGGATAGGCGTGTGCCGGGGAGGCAATCATAAATTTTATAGTATATTAAAGTTAATTTAATACACTAACCAACTGTATTTTTAGATGTGGATTCATAAGAATTGGTCCCAAAATAAATTGAATTTACAAAGATAGAGATAGTGAGTAAGAAAAGTTTTGAGAAATGCAGGTATCACAAATAGGAGGCATTAATTACTTAGTACTGGAAAGATTAATTAATGTTGTAACAAACTTACATAGGTCAACCATGAAATAACTACGTGTTTAGTTAATTATAGTAACTTAGGTCCATCAGTGACATCCCCTTAGCTACATATTGACCTGAACTACTTAGTTTTTGGATGTAAGTTTCATAGAATATGAAATATTTACTGACCTATTGACTTACAAGAAGTAAAAGGAAAAAAGTCTTTAATATATTGAAAATCTTAATTAGGGGTGTATTATTTTCAAGAGAAATTATCACTTTTTGTAACCCTAGTAAGCAATGACGAAATCAAGAATTAGTAAGCAATGACGGAATTAAGAATTTAATACAAGTCTAGCATAATAGACAAAAATAATAATTTAACATTTTAACTGATTTATTTCTATACATATATAAATAATTTTTCATTTGTTTTTGTCATAGAGACTTCATTTCTATGAGATCAAGTCTTTAAGGTTCAATAACCATCGATAGAAGATGAGCATGTACAAAAATATTCAAATCCTCGTTTGTAATACTCCATTTTGATAAGCATCTACGACTTGGCTGGCTAACCTATAGCAATGTTGAACTTTACAAGTAATAGTATACTTGATATATGTTAAATATATGAGTAATGATGTTCCTCATTTGTTGTAGTTGCCTTTGATCATCTCAACTACAATTTTCGTTATTCCAAAGTATTATTAAATGTTAAGTATAATTTCATTATTAATTATACTAAAACGAGAGGGAGTTGCTCGAATGGTAAGCATACATCTCTTTCAATCAAAAGATTTTAAGTTTGAGTTACCAAGAAAACAAAAAGGCTGGAAGCTCTTCACCTCAACAAATAAAAAGACCATCTTTAAGAAACTATTTTTTTTTTTTCATTTCTATCCTTTTAACTTGGTAAATAAACAAGGAAATCAGTAAATGATCATAGCCTACTACACATATATAGGATTAGGAATGAGGAAACATCAAATAAAGAATACATATATAATAGGACAAATTAAATTTAAAAAAAGGGGGTAAATATGTCATAAATTCGTTATTGAGACCTTAATATTTCCGTCCTACTGTTGGTACAGTAATAAAAAGGATCGATCCATGTTTAGTAAAAATGAAAAATAAATAAATGAACAACAATTGAAATGTTTAAAATTGAAAATTAAAGAAATAAATAAAAGATGAATTGGCCATGTAATAATATCTCTGAGTAGTCCAATCAGCCATTTCTTCTTGTTGTTGAAATCAATTTTGCCTTGTGGGATGCATGGACCAAATTAAGAAAAATTAATGGATAGACTTTTTTGAAAATAGAGTAAAGTCTCGTTAATTCTTTTTTTTTTTGTTTTGTTAAAGATTGTACAGTTTTTTTAAAATTTTATTTTCACCATGCTTGATGACTTGATAAATATGCTTTGATGATGATGAGCTTGATTGTACTCTCTTTTTTATGTATTTGGACTCTCAGTAGTCACTTCCCCAACTTCTGTTGTTTCAGCTGTGGTTTGCTGTGGAATTTGAGATTCTGCCATTTACAATTATACACAAAATATCAGAGTTAATATCTCAAAAGATTAGTCAATTTTAACAATTTACCTAACAAAGTCCAATACATATAAAAAAATAATTTCGGGGGTGGGGGAGGGGATACACCGGCTCGATGGTAAAGGTAAAGATGTGTACAACTTTTTAAAGAGATCATTCGTAAGTAATCATAAGAAATAATTTCCTTTAGTTTTCTATTTTATTGATCTTGTTGTCATTAGCTACACATTATGTATATCAAATTATTTAGCCTATAAAACTAGTTGATAAAATAGAAACAGTGATCATGCTGTAATTTACTACAGAGTCTACACGGTGTAAGTTGTTTTTGTATTAATTTCATGAATTAATAGCTACAGCTGGAAAATACACGAAAAAGAATATTAAATAGGAAAATAAATTTAAAATCATAATCTATGGAGTATCATTTATTTCACCAATTTATTTGTAGCATGTACTTCCCTATTTGGCCATCAATGTATAAAAAAATATTTATTTTTCATTTCTCCAATTAGGACTCTCTTGAATTTTAACTTGTGTTTTTCTCCCTCGCTCCGTTCATGTTTATTTGTTTATATTTGACTTGATATATTTTCTTAAAATAATAAAATAAAATGATATTTTTACTATATCATTTCTAATTATTTACTTAATAATAATAAGAATAAAATATGTATAAATTAATAAATTATCTTTTAATTTCATACATTTATTTTTAATATATTGAATAAGTAAAAATGGACGAAAGAGTATCTCAATTATCCTTAGTTGCTAACTGCTAAACATAATCGTCAATAGGTGCACCTGATAATTCTTGTGACATATTAATTGGAGTCTGCTACCTAATTATCACTACCTTTTAACTCATATATGTTCATCAATCATCACCATACTATTATTCGGCTAATTAAGAGTTCTAAAACAATTCATTTTTAACAATAAATTTAAAAGTGCTTGATAAAATTGTTTAAAAGTGCTTCTAAGTAATACTTTTAAAAAATATTTCTTTAGGTAAAAGCTTTACTTTTGAAAATAACTTCCACTACACTTCAAAAACATATATTTTTTCCTCAAAAGCTTGGCTAAACACTTAACTTTTTGAAAACACACTTTTAACCTTTCAAAAACTTGATCAAATAGGCTATTAGTCAGAAAAAAAATGCATAAATCCTTCCAAATTAAATAATCAATCTTGTCCAAACTATATTATAAAAGAGTGGTAACCATTGAATCACCTAAATGAGGGCATACACTGAAAGAAGAGGAGGGTGACTAGTTACATGTTGTACTTAAAATAGCATAATGTTTTAAATTTTACATTATAGTGGGGGGATTCATATATATATATGCATTATATTCAGCCACTTGATTCACTGCCTATTGAGAACCATCCATTTTATATATATATAGTCCTAGATAATTGTATAACCCAATCACATGCATTTACTGTTATTTTACACTCATCAGAAGAAAATACACACACATGCTTCCCTGGCATATGATTTTCATTTGACCCATTGATACATCACTACCTTGCCCAAGACAGCTCATATGTCACATGCTTAGGCTCCCCCACATGCCCCTCTCTATCTTTACACTAATACCTTTTCACATTTTATAATGTTTACAACTATAACATACTGTAACAATTATTCTGGATTAAAAGTCTAATCACTTTGCATCTTTTTATTTTATATTTATAATAATTGTAACACATCTTGTTTAGTGTTTCTTCTCCAACTTTAGGTTAATGAGTTAGAAGTCAGAGTTTAAAGTTTATGTTCTGAATTTATTACTATTAAATTCATAAATTATACTACTGTTACATTTTCTGATTCAAATATATGACCGCCTAAGCAAAAAGCTATTAAATTCGTCTAAGTCTATATCTAATAGTATTATAATTTCACCCTTGATTGTGAGAACTTAATTATTATGTAGTTTTAACAATCAAGTTATACAGTTCCTGATATTTAAATGTTTTCTTAAATAGTTTAACTCCTATATACACCTTACTAGAGAATTTCTCTTCTATCACGTCACTCAAAAGATAATTAGAGATAAACATACATAATAAGTTAAGTGGATTAGTAACCTAGATATAAATTGAGAAAGAGTACTTACCAGTAGTAGGAGAAGGAAATTGAAGCCTTGTAGGTGCAGCATGAGGAGGAGGAGGGTGTTGGAGTAGAGGTGGAGGCGGCGGAGTAAAAGAGGCAGCATCAGCTGGCAAGTGATGAGCAGTAGTAGTAGTAGTAGGATAATAAAGATAAGAAGCAGTTGGGCCTTGAAAGCGTTGATGATGATGTCCAGTAGCTGCTGCAGAAAATGTTCCCCTTGATCCCTGCATCGAATATCCGTAATAATATGCAGGAGATGGTGATGATGAACTTCCATACATTTGCTGATAATAATGCGCTGCTGCTGCTGCTTGCTGGTACGTCCCTGGATTGTACATCCCCGTGGCCTGTTCATCAATTCAATTTCACTCTATTGTCATTTTCAATTACCAGTTTGACAGACTCATCAATAGTATGTTGGATAGACCAAGGGAACTTACTTGATGGTAATAATCAGGAGGGTAAGTTGCATACCTGCAAAATATATATTTAAAAGAAATGATTATGTTTAGTTACAAGTGGAGAGTCGCTCAGATAGTAGCCAACACTCCCCATTTTCAACTCTAAGATTATGTGTTCGAGTCACCAAAGGAATATATGAGATAAAAGTACTCCATTTATAATACAACTTCAAAGGTGCATATTTTCTAAAGTTGAATCAGCCATATTATACGTACATACATAAAATTACATTAAAATGTTTAAGATAGATAGATATATAGTACAAAAATGAACTTGGAAAGTAGCTTTCACGTATTAAGTACTCTCAACATGTTACAAGTTAAGTGAGACAAAACAATTAATGGAGCGACAAGCACCTCTCTGTACCAAACGTTGGAATTACGTATACATAAATGCAACACGGTACCCTGTACTATATAAGTCGACATATTTTAGTAGTCGTATTTCAAACAAAATATAGTTATGGTTTACGAATTATATACTTACACTTGCGAGACAATGACGGAGACAGAAATTCGAATAAAAAGCTAATTCATGGTGATGATTAAAATTAAAGCAAAGTATTATTATTTGGAATGGGTTATTGAAAGAGTGCAATGTACATTGTCAGATATCATATGGTAAGTGGTATAATATTGCTAGTTACTTTGTTCCACTCGTGCTACCTATAACATTCACGCCTTTGATCAAAGTACAAGCAAAATTGACCTAAAGCACAAGGTTTGTTCAGCCTTTTTTGTGTCACATAAAAAAGAGAGAAAGAGAGAGGAGAGAGAATTATCAAAAGTAAACAAAACAAGTTCGTTGTGGGCATGTAAAGATGGTCGGATCACTAAATTAAATATGTATGCTCTTTCCAATAGCCTTTTGGATGAGTGGTGTTCAATATTTGGATTGAAATCCGATTAAATTTAAACTTGTGTATTATAAGGTGCAATTTTTTGAGTGGCACTACCAATAAAGTTTTTATTTCATTCTCAAAAACTCAAGTTTGAAACTTCTAAATATGAAGCAATTCTAACCACCATAACCCATACTGATTGGTCACACGCTTTAAGATAAATGGAACACAAAAAAAGAAAGGACTAAGTAGTTAAGTATTTAACAATGAATACTTTGCCAGTAAAAAGTGACAAAAAAAATATTGCAAGAAAATGTTGAAATAGTAGTAGAGGAAAAGGTATCGAACTATACCAAAATAAGAAGAAAAAATATATATTTGGTTAGAAAATTTCTGCAAGTCAAAAGCAAGCAGATAGGAAGAAAAAATATATATTTGGTTAGAAAATTTCTGCAAGTCAAAATAGCTCTGGTCAAGCCTAATTTTTATCTTTAATTTTTCCAAAAAGAAAAAAGTAAGCTAATTGGAGTTTCCTTATAAATTCCAAAACCCTCTTTTCAATCAATCATAATAGTAGTAATTTTCAAACTATATAAAACTTTTTAAACTAAAATTTATAAAAACATTGAAATATATGATCATCTTATTTTAAAATTAAGGAGTAATATATAATAAGTTTAGACTGGCCGAAATCCAACACATCAAAGAAAAGCATTGCACGTTGTCTGCAACTGACAACTCATTGCATAGCAGTCACCATTCATCAATTTTATTTATTATTGATCTGCCTATACCAACCTGCATTCATTAAAATTACTTCATGATATATATAATGTATTTATATATATATATATATATATATATATATACTATTTCTTTCCATTTGTATGATTATAAAAAATTAAGACATACGATGACGACAACAACAACATCAATGTGAGGTTTTCAGTTGTTATACCACTGGCAAATGCCTGCCCATTTTTATCACACATCTTTTTCTTTCTGCAGTATATTATCAGATAATGGACTATCATATATTTATTTATTAATTTCTCATTTAATTTACTAATAATTGCCCAAAAAAAATAAAATTAAACCGAATTAATTATACTTACCCATATGGTGAATATATCATAGGAGTTGCAGGTGGTGGATGTAATGGCAATGGTGCTGCTGCTGCTCCTGCCACCCCACTATAAGATGATGATGATGCTCCTTGTGGAATTCCCCCTCCTTGATAAGGATTCCCTCCTTGTCCCCTACCTTTAATAATAACAATATAATTAACTTAATTACTCCCTCCATTTTTTTTTAAAAATAAAATAAGAATTAGGAATGCCTGGAAATTATTTATCGACCCAATAAGCTACTAAAATTCTTTGTATTTCTCTATTATTTCACATAATTGTTGTTATTGTATATATGTACAATGTGGTGGGATAATCGAGGAATGAAGTTTGACTAGTCAAATTAGACAATCAATCAGACAGAAAAAGATGAGTACCTCGAGGTGGTGAAGGACGAGGCCGTCCAAGAGAAGCGATGTTACAGTTAGCTCTTCTACCATCAATTACCGGATTCGGATTATCACAAGCCCGTCTAGCAGATTCCGGATCACGATAAGTTACCTGCCGTACCAAAAACAAAAGCATCTCGTATTCGCACAAAATTGTAAATGATCGATTAATTAAAAAACAAAAAAAAATGTGAATATAACTTACGAAGCCATATCCTTTAGATTTGCCGGTGTTTTTATCAGTGATAATGACAGCTTCAAGAATCTCTCCAAATTGCTCGAAATACCGGCGCATTACATCCGTTGGAGTCTCCCATGCTAATCCGCCAACGAAAACTTTTGTGTAAGTTGTGTCCCCAAATGGTGATCGATAATGTTGATACGCCATTAATGCATCTAAAAACTTCCAATTAAACTAGACTTGTTATTCAAGCAATTAGAAGATTGATAATATGGAATGGATAGACAATGGCATATCTTGTTTGTACTTCTTCTTCTTCTTCTCCTGTAATGTCTACTTTTTTTTTCTTCTCTCCCTTTCTCTCAGTCTTGTAGCTAGCAGAAAAAGATCATGGAGAGAGAAAAAGGGTGGGAAGGAACTGATATAACTTAGTGGGAAATGTTTATAAATTATTGCTGATGTTTAACAAATAAAATGTTTTGGATGAGAGAGAGGGATTCGACAGCTGCAAACTCTTAAGGCAAATAGGGTGTTGGGCCCACAAAACCAAATTGACGGATTATTTTTTTTCAGCTTTTGCTTAAATAATATATTTATATTTAAAAATTTATCTAATAAAATATAAATATCAACTCCAGAATTTAGTTATTAACACTTGAAATTATCGTTATAATATTAAGAACTCGTTAAAATTCTAACTTCACTTTTATAATAATATTAAAAGTATTGAATTCAAATAAATCGATATTGAGGGACGGGGCAACGAATGACAGCTGCGCGACTAGAAGCACTTGACTCTGTCCACTCTGTCTAAGCATTAAAAATACTCTTCTCTCTATCAATAGTCTACTCTGTTCTTTCTAATCTCTATAGTTGTTTTTGTTGGGTTATGGAGGGTGATTAAAGCGTCATGCGGAAGCTTATAATTTGTAAATTATATGATGATAAATAAAAGTATACTAAAAATATATTATTAATATAGTTTGGTCAAATGACCTATATATTATAAAACTAATATAATATTGAAAAAAACATAAATATGTTTAGGAGAAAATCTTTCTATAAACAATTTTCTAAACGACTACATTATGGATTCTATTGTGTTCTTTGATATGAGAAGAGGGGTCTTCAATTTATAGATCTCATAACTTTTCATCTAAGGAAAGAATAAACCAAATATGAAAGAAAATTATATTTTTCTTTCAGAAAAAAAGTAAAAATATTTATGATAATATTTTGTCTTTTCTTTTAGGAAAAAATAAACTTCAAATACGGTAAGAAAATGAGGACAAAACCCTAACAGTTTTATCGTTCTCTTCTTTATGTTTTCTTTTGTATAATTTGGCCACTGTCTTAACCCCTAACTCATTCTCATTTTTTCATTAGTTTACATTATTGTATTGAATAATAATTGTTGTTATTCTATATAATAATCAAGATTTTCTTGAATATGTAGGTGGAATTTTGATAATGGGGGTCCACATACTTTGAAGATTGTATACAACTTTTTTTTAAGTATCATTATTGATGACGTTGTACTAGTTGCAAGACCAGTTGGGAGAATCGTATTCCCTTATTTAGTTAAACCCTAATGAACCACCCACATTTGGTTTTTATTGTGTACTAACTAAATTAAGACCTTCACAATCAATGGTCCACCCTCCTCATCATTAATTTTACCATGTTTTTGGTTCTGAGCATTTACTTTGATCCGGTTTAACTACTCCTATGTATTAATTGATGATATACAATAGTAAAATCGTAGCAAAATAAAGATCACCAAACCTTTAGCCACTGTTTCGAGATCGTTCTCGATATTGATATTTTGATTCAAGAGTCTTCCATGTATTCATCAAATGCCTCACTCTGAATGGTTTAGAGTTCGAGAAACTAGTAGTTTTCGTGCTTAGAAACCCTTGAACTGAATATCTCATATATTCATACTCATTTTTCAGTCAAAAATACTTTTGAGAAGTTATCATAGGATTGATTGATACGAACTATTTTCATGCTAAATCGAAAAATTGCACTAATTAATAATATAGTGAAACGATAACTAACCTGATATTATTAGTTTAAAAAGTATTAGCATTATTAGTATAAATATATAACTTAAATCCTATTTGAAGACATTTTGCCTCTTCTATATTGCTTTTTATGGAGCAGACAAGTCATTTCTTCACAGTATGATTGATCGGACTAGCATCTTAACTTTGTAGTATAATTTCATATATATAGAAATCGTACGTAAATATTCTGTCTGTGTGACAATGGTCCGATGTTTTCGTGACCACTTCAGGACTATTGTTCAATTTATTAAAATAAATATACACAAAATAAAAAAATTGTTCAATTTAATATAAAGTTCAAGACCCTTATCAAAAAAGAATAGAGAATAATATTCCTACACATCACCCCACGTTCTCTTAACGATTCCAATATTCATAGTAAGCTGTTACATGGCCAACTGTCCTAACAGCCCAGAAAAAAAAAACATGTCGTGAGACCAGTTAAGATCCCTTTGACCCTAGTAGCCTATTTTCTTCTTTTCTATTACCCACTATGTTTCAATTTATATGACTTGATGCGACGTGAACTTAGATATACAATCTTTAATTGTACTAAAAGTTATATGATAGTAATTAAGATAAACAAATTAGAATGGAGAGAGTATAATAATATTCCACATACTAGAGGAAAAAAGATGAAAAGAAATCATTCTTTTTTCTCATTATAGTACACCCTCCGTTCTATTTTATGTGACACCATTTGACTTGACACAATATTTAAGGAAAAAAATGAGGACTTTTGAAATTTGTGATAAAAAATAATCCTTAAATATTTGTATGATTTCAAAGTTAAATTGTTTTTAGTTATAATAAAAAAACATTTTTTAAAACGAATTAAAAAGGAATGAATGTCACGTAAAATAGTGAAACAGTGGGAATATATAATTTGTTACCAAATGAGGGGCTGGCGATAAAACCGAAAGTATCTGGACTCAACTTTAGAAAGACAAAGTATAACAAAACCGTTAGTATAATGATTAAAACAGTCAAAAGTTATATTAGTCAAACTAGTTTAGAAAAAGTTAATCTTTATACCAGGCTAATCTTGATTTTGTTAATGTATTTAAATATTACTGGAATATGTTAATGGATGCCCATAATGTTCTCCACATCCTTTCTCTCTCTTTCTTTATAACATATAATATATGATAATATATATATAAATGCACGCAGTGATATGGTGGATTCATCAAATACGAGTAGATGATGACTTTGAAGAATTCATCACCTGCATTGGAATTATATACTTTTGTCAATTTATTGCTGTATACTCTTGCAATTGTTCTTCTGTGCATTTTTTTTTAAAAAGACATTTTATTACATGGTTTACAATCCTATAATAACACACTTGTCCTGGTATTATGCTTTTTCGATTATTATCTCATTTATTCTGGATAGACAGAGTTACTCGATACCAACTAGCTTGTTGATAAAAGATAATTATCATTTGTACTATGAATTAAAGTATGTACAAGTTGTCAATTTCAAGTCCATAACACGCATTGTTCATTTTGGATTTAGATAGACGCTTACAAGATTTATCATTTTTGCACTACATTACACATTGATCTCAAAAACAAGCATATCATGCATATAAAACTTGAGTTATATCTTATAAAATTATTTACGTTTTTCTCCTATTATAATGGAAGAATCATCTAAATTGTCGGATGAATCGCATCCTTAAAATCTTCCCATTTGAAAGTTTATTAATCATCCGCCCTTATCAATTTATCCTCCTTTAAAGATATCACACAAATTGATCTAAACAACTTAATTATAAAGAATCATACATTCCCAACGAAAAGTTAGTTTAAAATAATCAATGGATATATATATATATAGAGAAAAGAAGATGTACTAACCAACGGGGTATTTTCATCTTTATTAAAGAGCGTTTAAAATTTCTTAGTATAAATCAAACTTTAATCAGACTCCTATATGAATATCGAACACGATCAGTTTCTCCGTTCCCGATAGAAGAGAAGGAAGTCATAATCCAAGGTTGTTGCCAGCGTTAGAGACGAGGAGACAGCTAAAGGGTCCTTCATAGTTTATGACAAGTGTACGAGTCCGTGAACTGGCAGTCCCTCCACGTGGGGTCCTGTCACCTATGAGCTGGATTTCATCTACTTTTCTCCCCGTTTTACCCCTAATAACCCCTCTTTCTTTTTCCCTCCCAAAATTAAATACCAATATCTTTTTTCAAAAATAAAATAAAAAAATTACTCAACCAAATAGCAAAACAGATTAAAGGAAATAATGAAGAGAACATAGTTGTTAATAAGAAAAAATATTGCAAAGTCTATAACAAAAAAATAAAAATAACAATAAAATAGTGTGATAATCAAAACTTATTAAGCTTATTATATGTCAATTTAGTTTGATGGTGTAGATAAATTTATAGTATCAATCTATCAGTATATATACCATATTGAGTACCCTTAAGAATAAAGATGAATTAATATATTCGAGTATACTCTCTCTATTTCAATTTGTTTTCTGGTTTGATTCAACATTGAATTTAAGAAAAAATAAAATTTTAGTCTAAAGATATATAGAAATGTATCAAAATATTGTTTAATATAGTGGTCTAAAGATACTACATGCAAAATTAAAATTAAAAAAGTTACTATACATATATATATACATATATATATTTTAAATGAACAAAATAAATAATAAAAGACAAATCAATTGTAACAAAGAAAATAGTAGCTAAATCACTATAACAGAGGCCCTAGCTATAGCAATACTGATTTATTGTTGTTTTTCTGCAAGACATATTTACCCAATAATTAAAAATGGTTCTGACAGACCTTAATACGTGCTATCAACATTCGTCTCCTCTATAATTTATTTTTATCTTGTATCATGTATAATATGTCTCTTAAGGGTTGTTTGATTCGGATATTAAATTATCTTATGATTATAATTTTTGGATTAATATACTTTGTTCAGTAGGTGAAATAAAATAATATCAAATTAAATGGTATAAAATGATATATTTAGAATTGAGTTTGGATAACACTTATACTGTGTTTAATTAAAATTATAAATTTATAACATTAACTGACATAGCATAAATCTAAAATTAAAATTAACTTGAGATATCTCACATTATTTCGTGTATCAGACAATGGAGGTGAAGTTTGACATAACAAATGAAGGAATATTGATTCTTGCACGCTACATTGACAGTAGCAAAATGTTTGAAATAAATAACAATTCACAAACGATCTGCACTTCGTTTAATATTGGCGTGAAGAAAATTAAACGACTATTATTTTTCAAGGTATCGATTCCACTTAATCAATTACCATCCATATAAGTATTAATATAACTGACTTTTAGAAAAAAACATAATATAACTGTAAACAAACTATCAACGTATAAAATTAAAATTACATTTTAATTTGGCGAGCAAAGGGAGCCATGAAAGGTACCCATAGGGGCTGAGCTAGCTTTCAAAATATGAATTAGCTGAACTCAGTAATTTTGATTAAAATTCTATACTTTTGTTTTAAAAAAATCATTTAATATATATTCAATCAGTTAAACAATTTAAAAGGATAAAAATTTTAAATTCATAAACTTCAAAAGTCGACTCTGCCTCGGTACCCACTAGTAATTAAAACCCCACAAATGAGTGCCCTCAAAAGGCTGCAAATAAATGTGTAAGCATTGGCCATATATAGAGCCCCATGGTTGAGTTGTTTTGAGCAAATAAAGTAAAATTACTAGATATTATTGTTCCTCAAGGAGATCCACTTATATATAGATGGGGTTGATATTTCATTTTCAATTATTAATTTTCCACCTCAAAAGAAACAATTGTGTTTCTCTCTTATCTTTACTCATTCTTTGCAAAGCAGCTTTCAATTCCAGTTGGTGCTTATAAAGCTAAATTAAAGCCTGTGCATATTATAATTACTTCATTTTTCACCTAAAAAAACTTCTCCCATAAAAACCTAAACTAATTTCCTTCATCATAGTTAATATGTTTTCAACTATCTTTTATTGATGACATAATCCTAGATAGAAGAATATAACAATCAATTAGGATTAAAATAGAAAGTTAACAATCAGTGGGGAGTTATCTAATTTTCCTTGTCAATATTGTTATATTACTCATATACTTGTTTTTTTTTTTTAATTTTATCCGTAAATGTTATTTTCTTTGTTTCGATCATACAATATTGTATTACGTGTTATTGCTACTGTTGATCTCTTCTTGATCATTAATTATGTTCAACATGTCTGCTTCAAAATTGTATTTTCCTTTTTTTTTTACTTGAATTTATCGTCTTATATACACCACTCTCCCAAGTCAGATTTGATTATTTGTGCGATTACAATGAATATGTTATTGTTATAGTAATGCTCCAATTATTATTTATGTTATATATCTACCAAACATAAATTAATTGCTATCCATGTGGGTAGTTAGTTATATATCTGGTGTAATATTGGCTGGACTACATTTAGAAAATAAAATGGAAATCTCAAGTAATGATCGTGTCTTCCACTTTTAACACTTTCTTGAAATTATAATTAAAAGTTCATGAATAAAATTGTTGACACGAAATAACTGGATTATAGTCACTTCAACTTTAATTAATTGGTTAAAATTCATTAGAAACTTCTATATATGTCCTATATATATATTCTTCTAAAGTTGGTACTTAGTACTCTCAGAACATTTTGAGTACTAAAAAGCCATTTTTCGAACAAAAATGTTCTAAAATATGCCTACGAAATAAGAAATTTTAATGACGATCATGCTCGTTTTGACCTAGTCGTGCTATTGTTAGGCTAGCTCATGTGACACGATGTCAATGAAAATGTCTAAACTGAACTTGTGAAATTACACTAAATATGTTATTATTGTTGTCACTAACAATTAAGCTACGCTTTAACAATACTTGAGAAAAAGTCTTTTAATTATTAGCAACTTTTAATTTTTGACAAAATCACTTAACTGTTTTTACAATTTTTAAAATCATTTATGTTTCCAGATTTTTGTAATTCCTAGGATAAACATCTTTATTAAAATCGTCAAATGATTAAGAGATTTCATGAAAAGATATTGATACTCAACATTGGCACGTTCTTTCTACAGTTGATATGTTAGAGATTTAATGCGATATTTCAAAAAATAAAAATATTTGAAAATGCATTTTTTTTTTATATTGAGAGATCAACTCTAATAGGAGTGAGTTGACGTAATATTCTAGGCAAAGTTCAAATCATTGAAACACAAAAGAGATACTGAAAATATAAGCAAATCTTAGATTTTATTGACATATTTTGAGATTGTGCGAGCTAGACTCAAATCAAATAATATTAATTTTGAGTTACTATTGATGAAGTTGTGTATAATTGAAACCTTTCCTCTATTTATTTAGTTAATTATATAAACAGTTTTTAATACAGGAAAACATTCTTACTAATTAAGCGTGTAAAATGTGTGGATTGGTAGATCGACATGGTTTTTTTACTATAATTACATAATTTAATGTCGCATATTTATTATCTGACAATTTGGTCCATGCTAAATTGATTACAATTGAAGACTCAACTTAGTTATTAATCAAACATAATTTTAACCCTTAACGAATTCAAGCTCTAAGCACGAGTCCTAAACTTAATTAGAAGTTACATTATCTGCAAGTCATTTATTTACATGGAATCAGAGCAGGTAGAGGCACACTAGGATCAAATATCATCGCTACTCATCAATCATCATATAAAATAATCTCCACGTAATTGGCTCATGTATTTTTTTTTAAAAAAACAATCAGCAACGCAAATGATAAGGCATGTTGAAAATATAATTAAGTAAATAAAAATTTATTTTATTCGATGACATAAATTTTTAGATGAAATGATCGCACATAGAAATACATACTTCGACATGCAAGATTCGATGTAAATATGTACATTAAGCAAATTAACGTTATAAAGAAAAAGATAGAGAATAAGATGAAGTGATAGATTGATTCACTATTTCAAACTTATTTTCTTAAATTTCACATAATAATATGTGGCCTGCAGTACTAGGTTTTTTTTATTATTATTATTAGTTAAAGAAATTAAATGTTTGATCTCATTAATTGTGAATGATTAATGCATTCCAGACTAGCAAGAAATCATCCATCGTACTGACCTAATTGAACTTCCAAGCCATAAACCAAAACCACAAAAGTACTACTACAATTAGTACTATATAATAACTAAGATATATAAATATGTTTATTTATTTTTGGACCACGACAATCTAATTAGTAATGAGTTGTCATTTTTGGTACGTACAATTTTTTTTTGCTATACTTGTCGACACACTGTATTTAAATTAAAGTTAGAAAATTCAAACTAATTATTGATTTGGATTTTTGGTAGTATATATCTCAAAGAAACATCGTTAAAGCTACTTGACTATATTATGCTAGAGTGCCTAGAGAACAAGAATTATTAGCTTATTTATTGTCGATTGAAGTAAATAATTGTAATATTTCATCGAATATGTCTGACGTTGATCGAAATATCCAACACATTTAGTCATTACATGAAAAGACCATTCAATAGTGCGTCAGACAAAGAAATGAAAGTGCTCTTGATATCAACAAAAGAGTTTGAGGAATTTTGATTCTTTAATTTATAACAAACTGTGTGTAACATACACTAGAAAAATGTGAATTACATGGGAATTTTTCTAGGGATTAGTATGAAAATCCGCATGAAACTTATTTTCCTGCAAATTTTCATACTAATCCCCAGGAAAATCCCCATGTAATTCACCCCCTTTCTTATAGTGATAATTTGTCTATATATTATAGACTAGAAGTAGAATATAATATGTAAAGTGAACTATTCTTAGTAAGAAGAGAGGAGAATTTTTGTATCTATCTTTAAATACTATGGAAGATACTCAAATTCAATCTCTTAACATTTTTTTACATAATATTGTAACATAACAATAAATATGAAAAATATCTATATCATTAAAAGTAACTAATAAGAATCGAGACAGATCAGGATTCAAAAAGAATTCAGAAATACCAAAAAAGAAGGGAGTTTATTAAGGGATTCAAATGAAATTCTATACATGTAGAAAAAGTTGTGATTAATTTATTTTATTTACTCTTTAAAACTTTTCGATAAAGGAGGTTCTCTTGCGATGCATACGACAAAAGAGTAGAAGGTGCGTAATCTACCTATATATTGTCACGGATGAATTAAACGTGAAAAAATATTTTAATTTATTGAGGTTACTAATTAATAATTAGAGTTGAGAGGGAAAAAAAGTTTAATGTGGACATATTTTATTAGGCAAAAACCAAACAACTCTCAATGAAGACAACAAAATACAGAGTTTTTTGTTTTTGTTTTCAAGATCATAGTTCAATTCTACAATATAGGTCTTGTTTGTACTATATACTTTTCTCAAGAACGTTTTTAATTTAGCATTGGCCTTTTAGTATGGGAAAACTACACTGTTTGAATAAAATTTAAAAAAAATGGGGAAAATTATATTATATCACTACAACAAATAAAGAACTTTGCAGTAAGTATTTAATTAGTGATGCTAATATAATTACCATTATATTATATTTTGTAATAATAGTAAATATGAGTGTTTATAACTAGCACTATATATTTATATATGCCGCTTAACACTTAGGTGACTCTACACGCAGTAACATTAACTCAATTGCACTAAAAGGAAAATCTATAGTCACTATATATCTCTTTTGTTGTAGTGTATAGTCATCCATCAAAATAATATTCAACAAATATATATATATATGACATTTTTAATAAATATTGAAAGAGTGGCTAAGCGGTCCTATTAAATGTCAAAATATTGATATTTTGAAAATTTTCTTATTCTTATTCTAATGTGATATACATAAAAAATACACTTCTGATTAAAATAAAAATAAAAATTTATATATTTAACTAGAAAAATAAATATTTTGGCCAATGGGCCAAATATGTAACTTGTCCTTGTAGTATTACTTATAGAGGAATTTTCAAAAACAACTCACGTTTGACCATTATTAGACCTCATTAGCTACAAATTTTCTATTTACAATCTCTAGCAATAATTTTTGTTTGATATACAAACTTTCACATATAGCAAACATAAAAATCATAATTGTATGTTATAGCTATATTTTGCATAATTGCGCTTCATAACAAATTTTATGTTTGCTATAGGGCTTTTGATTTGTATAATTCGCTAGATACATCCAATTTTATACAAATTGTTCAGTTTTGTATAAATTCATCTATACATTGTAATTTGTATAATAAGAATTATATTTGTATAATTATAAGTGTATAGGACAAAAATATATATATTTGTACTAGATATGAAAAGGCCCGTTAACTGGCCCAATATTACAATTTACAATCATAAATATATCAGCGGTTCCAATGTATTATAAGTATTTAATTAGGTTTTTGAAAAGAAAAATTGTCATCAATATTTTTTCTAATAAAAACGCTAGTAAAATGATAACAAAAATCACACTTTATAATAAAATATTATTACTTTTATCAAATAATATAACTTATTTAAATTGTTTTAATTAACACTACAATATCATATGATCCAATGGTTACTTTAACAGAATGCCAAACATACACATTCGATTTAAAAAGTTAATTTAAATTTAATGGTTTTTTTACTCATCTAATGATAATAATTCAACAAACAATTTGAGTGAATTAATCTTATTTACTCATTTGTGTTCTACTTTTTCTTAACCACATTATCACTTTTCACATTTAAAGTAGTATAACCATGAAAAAGAAAATTAAATTGTATCTTATTTCTTAAGATAATAAATATTATATTTGATTATTTATTTTTTATAAATATGAAAAATAAATGAACACAAAGAAATAGATAATCTTTTTATTTCACTTTATTTATTTGAAAATCAACGTCGGATTATAAATATTACAAACATACCTTAAAATTGTATATGAAATTTGAAAAACATTCAAAACTTTTTTAATACTTTAACTATATTTTTTTTAATCAAATTTTATCCTAAATTATTAATTTTTATAAAAATGGCTCCATTTTAATTATATTTCATATTTTATTTTATTTTTAGAAAAAACATATTCAAATAATCAAATATTATTTGCAAAATCAATAACTTAACACAAATTCAACTTAATTTTTTTTAAAAATAAATTGGATTTGTTTTTTGTAATAGTGTGTAGTAGTTCTTAAATGAGATATAATCTATGACATTATACGATTATTTATTTTGATATATTACTCTTTTAGTGCAATTTAGTTGTATGTCTCAGTAAATTAGTCAAGTAATTTTTAGAAAATTAGGAATGTAGACCATATTTAAAAAGATATGATATATAATTTAACTTGACCTCACTTAACATCTATGACATTTAACTTCGAGTGTGCACATGTTAGCATTTAAACTTATATAAAGTTAAACAAGTAGACACACATGTCGTACGAGACATAATTCACGTAGGACGCCACATAGAATGTCGCATAGGACATGAATTATATCACCGCGTAGGACGTCAAGTAGGACACATGTGTCTACTTGTTCAATTCTATACAAACTTATGTGTCTACTATGCACATCCAAAATTGGAGGGCATTGATGTCAAATGAAACCAAGTTAAATGACATATTTATGTATTATGTCTTTTAAAAAAATATATTTATATTTTTTATATAAAATTTGACCAAACATGACTTTAACTATATATTTTTTTAATAAAATAAAAACTATATTTTCATGACCGAACCACATTAAGAAAGGAAATGATTAAAAGGCCTCGAATTTAAATTTTGAATATAAAAAAAGTCTCATTAAAAGTGATAAGTACATTCAAAAATAAATAAGAATTCAAATTAATAACACTCTAATACGTATATACAAAATCAAATGAGAAATTATTTATTTAAAAAAAAAATGTGTGGTCTTGAATGTATAGACTTTTGAAGTGAATCAAAAAATGGGTCCATGTTTTAACTTTGCATTGATTTCTTTTACTCCTCCCAATGTGTTGGTACACGTGTGACAATTGGAATCCACAACTTAATGGTGGTTATTTGGAAATTACATATTTTTTGACTGGTTTTTTGGAATGTTCTATACTCTCAATGCACAATGTACACTTACATTAAGCTTGAAATTTTATTAAATTGACAAAACTGCCCTTGATCGTCCAGGGCTTCACATTTCTATATAATCGAAAAATTTGTATATACACTTTTCTCTCGCTTTATACAAACACAAACACATTTTATACATTTGTATACCGAAAATGGCTAATTGTATATCGAACCAGATGACAAAAAAAGGGGATATGGGTGTTCATGGTTTGGATAAAAACTTATCCAAACCAAAAAATCAAACCAAACCGATTAAATGAACCGATTTAATTTGGGTTTTGGTTTGATTTGGTTTTAGATTGTTAAGAACCGATAGTATTTGGTTTGGTTATGGTTTTGTTCGGAAAAAATCGAAGAAATAACCGAACCGAACCAACAAGTTATATATATAAATTTTATTATTATACATACATAATATATTATATTCATAAACAATTTTAAAGATTTTATATATGTTTCATCAAAAT